>JAKWIY010003060.1:16606123-16632025 GCA_027704805.1 Solanum corneliomulleri | reverse complement strand
GACCGTCACAGGTGTGACGGGCCGTCACAGCCACTTGAGTTCGAGTGGGGGCTGCGACGACCTGTGTGACGGACCCATCGCAGGCACGACGGCCGTCACAGGTGCGCAAATCCCAGGCAGAATAGGATTCCTCTACCACGTTTTAAGGGTCGTTTTGGACTATTCTTTCCTTAATTATAAAGATTGAGGGTTAATATTAATAAGTCTAATTACTTGGGGTTTAAAGAGGTAACCTACTTATTAATTAGTGGATTCTATTGTCCTCTTTTAGTCTTAATTATATGAAAATTAGGGTAAGGAAAGAGTGGTTTGAATAAAACAAACAAAGAGCAAAGAGAAAGAGGGATCATTGATCGAATTGAGGGAGATTGAACGAGAAGAAGAAAGCGTGGAAAATTGCTTGTTGATTCCAATTCTTCGGTGGAGGTAGGTTATGGTTTTCATGCTACTCATAGTAAACTCTCAATAGTGAATGATATGTGTTGATAGTATTGTAACCCTACTATGGTCTTAAATTGTATGCTTTGCATGATTATGATTATGAAATTGTGATGAATTAACAAAGCATGATGAAGCTATTGAATCCCAATCTTGAAAGAACCCTAATTCACTTTTTAATTATGATGCCTTAGTGTAAAGAAGGCTTGATATATTAATAATAAGATTGATGATGCCTTAGTATTAACGAAGGCTTCAACATTATATAATGAGTAATGATGCTGCTTTAGTGTAAAAAAGAAGGCTTGATGAATTAGGGGATCGGGTGCCACGTTCCAACACCAGGATAGAATATGAGGACGGGTGCCATGTTCCGACACCAGGATAGAATATGAGGATCGGGTGCCATGTCCGGTACCAAGGATAGAATATGAGGATCGAGTGTCACGTTCCGACCAAGGATAGAATATGAGGATCGGGTGCCACGTTCCTGTACCAGGATAGAATATGAGGATCGGAGTGTCCCGTTCCGACACCAGGATAGAATATGGATCGGGGCCACGTTCCGGTACCAGGAATAAATGAGGATCGGAGTGTCACGTTCCGACACCAGGATAGAATATGGATCCGGTGCCACGTTCCGGTACCATGATAGTATATGAGATCGAGTGTCACTTTCCGACACCAGGATAGTATATGGATCGGGTGCCACGTTCCGGTACCAGATAGTAGATGAGGATCGGAGTGCCACGTTCCGGCACCAGGATAGAAATAGAGGAGCGGAGTGTCACGTACCGACACAGAGGAAGAAAGATAATGAATCTTGAAAGATAATGATATACTCAATCTCTACTGAACTTAATTCCCAATGAGTATGGTATTGAGGCTTGAGTCCTCATGTGTGAACTCGGTTGTATTCATTGATGAATTAATATTGTTTTTGCTACATGTTGAGTATTGTAGTTTGATTTACATTATTATTGATATATACTGTTCCCTATTTTGAGTTGGCCGATGATATCTACTCAGTACTTGTGGTTGTACTGACCCCCTACTTTTATGTTTTTCTTCTTTGTTATTTGTGCAATGCACAAGCAAACGTTCCGTCAACTTTAACTCAGCAGTAAATCAAGCCAGTCTTCGTCACAACACACGGATCTTCAGGGTGAGCTAATGCTTCTAGCTTGGACTGTCTTCTTCTTTCAAGTCTTGATGCCTTGAACTTCCGGCATGGACTAGTTTTTTTTAGTTTATTTTTGTTCTTAGACATTTCCTAGTTTAGTAAATTGAGATAGATGTTCTTGTGTGATGACTTCCAGATTTTGGGGATAATAATAATGTTTTGAAATGTTTTATTATGAGTTTAAGTCTTCCGCATTACTTCTGTTGATATGTCTTGAAATGTTAAGGTTTAGATGGGTTGGTTCGCTCACATAGGAGGGTAAAGGTGGGTGCCAGTTGCGTCCCTCCCCGATTTGGGTCGTGACAAACTTGGTATCAGAGCATTAGGTTCGTTGGTCTCATCACACAAGAACAGGTCTAGTAGAGTCTTAAGGAACGGTAGGGGGACCGCCTTTACTTTTCCTTGAGAAGCTATAAGACTTTAGGAAAACTCACTCTTTCATTCCTTCTTTTTCGTGCTACTACTGAGTCCAATTGGTATCTAGGCGATACGATTTGGTATCTGACCATCTTCAACTCTATTTATTTCGCAGATGGTTAGAACTAGAGCAACGACCGCACCAGCAGCGACAACGGAAAGACAAGAAACGACTGAGCCAGCCACTGGGGCAGTGGCTCGAGGGAGAACAACGTCAAGAGCCGTGGAAGAGGTCGTGGGAGGACGTCCTCTAGAGGAAGAGGATGAGCCCCTAGCCCATCTGATACTAGGGCGGTGACTCCTCCACCGACCGAGGAGGTGATAAGAGAGGGTGAGGAAGGGGAGAATGAACAAGTGCAAATGAGGAAATGCCACCCCAAACCTACCCCAGAGATGATCAACCAGGTACTTGCTCTTTAGCGGTTATCCGATCAGGGTCAGGCACCTCCAGTGGTTTCTGCACCAACACCTCCTGGTTTCAGAGGTACGACATGCGGCTACTATGGCTCCCCGCATGGATGCATCATTGGGAAATAGGCACATTTCCACGTCTGACTACTTGGGCCTATTATGACAAATGATCAACATGAACTTTTCAGTAAGTTCTTGAAATTGAAACCTCCAGTCTTTAAGGGCGCAGAATCAGAGGATGCCTACGATTTTCTGGTTGATTGTCATGAGCTACTACACAAGATGGGTATAGTAGAACGGTTTGGCGTTGAGTTCGTGAGCTATCAGTTTCAAGGAAACGCCAAAATGTGGTGGCGATCACATGTTGAGTGTCAACCAACAGAGGCACCACCTATGACTTGGGAATCATTCTCTACCCTGTTTATGGAGAAGTATATCCCCAGGACTTTGAGAGATAGAAAAAGGGATGAGTTCTTGATTTTAGAGCAGGTAGGATGACGGTTAACGCATACGAGGCTAAGTTTCGTGCTTATCAAGGTATGCCACCCAACTTTGTTTCAGTCCACAAGAACGGATCCGCCGTTTTGTGAAGGGGTTGAGGTCAGAATTGCGATTTCAGCCTTACAATAGCGGCAACGGCAACATCCTTCCAAGAGGTGGTAGATTTTGTGATAGAGGTGGAAGGAGTGAAACCAGATGACTTCACCACACATCGCATCAAAGAGGTTTCGGAAGGAGGTGATTTTATTGGTTCCTACTCTAGAGGATAGAGTTCTGGAGGCTACTCAGTTCGACCAATTCATCTTCACTACAGACTGTAGTTTGGGGTCCACCTCAGAACGGTCAACACTTCTCTGAGAAACCTATGCATGAACCCAGAGAGTGCTATGGATGTGGGGAGATTGGGCATATTAAGAGATATTGTCCAAACCAGAGTTACAGAACCCCACTAGCTAGAGGTAGAGGTGGTCATGGTAGAGGACGTTATTCTGGAGGGCGTGGTGGCCGAGGTAATGGTGGTCACCAAAACGGCAGAGGTGATGGGAAAACTAGAGCCCCTACATCACAACATGGTAGGGGCAACGGGCAAACCAACGAAAGGGCCCATTGTTATGCTTTCCCTGGGAGATCGGAGGAGGAGACATCTGATGCTGTTATCCACAGGTACTCTTCTGGTTTGGTGATTGCATGGCTTCCGTATTGTTTGATCCTGGATCTACATTTTCATATGTATCTTCATCATTTGCTAATGGTCTAAATCTATGTTGTGAACTACTGATATGCCTATTCGTGTTTCTACTCCGGTGGGTGAGTCTGTAGTAGTTGAAAGGGTTATAGGTCTTGTTTGGTGAACTTTGTGGGGAGCAACCCTTATGTAGATCTGGTTATCTTAGAAATGGTTTGACTTTGATGTAATTCTGGGTATGACCTTGGCTTTCCTCCGATTTTGCGATCTTGGATTGTAATGCAAAACAGTGACGTTAGCCAAGCCTGGGACAGACCCGTTAGTGTGGGGGGCACTACACTCCAATCCGGTCGTATCATACTCCTTTCTTCGTGCTAAGAAAATGGTTTGTAAGGGTGTTTAGCTTTCTTGGCACATCTCAAGGACGACACTACTCAAGTACCCTCGATTGAGTCGTTTTGGTAGTCCGCGAGTTTTTTGGATGTGTTCCCCTGCAGATCTTCCTGGTATGCCACTAGATAGGGATATTGACTCTGTATCGATCTTGAACCGGGTACTCGCCCATTTCGATACCCCCTTATAGAATGGCTCCCGCGGAGTTAAGAGAGTTAAAGGCCCAACTTCAAGAGTTGTTGAACAAAGGTTCATTAGACCAAGTGCATCTCCTTGGGGTGCTCCGGTTTTGTTTGTAAGAAGAAGGATGGGAGTTTTCGAATGTGCATAGATTACCACAGTTGAACAAGGTAACTATTAAGAAAAATATCCTCTTCCTCGCATTGATGACTTATCGATCAACTACAAGGTGCTTGTGTCTTCTCGAAGATCGACTTGAGATCCGGTTATCATCAATTGAAAATACGGGCACCGATGTGTCCAAACCCGCTTTTCGGACAGGTATGGGGCATTATGAATTTGTGGTGATGTTCTTTGGCCTTACAATGCCACCCCCGCTGCTTTCATGAGCTTGATGACGGGATTTTTAAGACATATTTGGACCTCTCTTTGTGATATATTTATTGATGATATACTGGTATATTCTAAAAGTAAGAGGAACATGAGAGCATTTGAGGATTGTGTTGGAAATGTTGAGGGAGAAAAAGCTTATATGCCAGTTCTCTAAGTGTGAGTTTTGTGCTAGATGCAGTGTCCTTCTTGGGGGCACGTGGTTTCTAAGGATGGAGTAATGGTGGATCCCTCTAAGATTGAGCAGTGAAGAATTGGTAAGACCCCTAATGTTCAGAATACGGAGTTTTTGTTGGGTACTAGCTACTACCAGCCGCTTTGTCAAGGGATTCTCTTCTAATCGCTTCCCAATTGACGAACTTGACTAAGCATAATGTTCCATTTGTAATGGTCGGATGAGTGTGAGGAAAGCTTTCAGAAACTCAAGAACTTTGTTGACCTACCGCGCCTATCCTCAACCTTGCCCGTGGAAGGTAAGAATTTCATTGTCTATTGTGATGCATCCTATACGGGTTTTTATGCAGTGCTAATGCAGAAAAGAATGTGATTGCTTATGCTTCAAGACATTAAAAGTGCATGAACGTAACTATCCAACTCATGACTTGGAATTGGCCGCGGTAGTATTTGCAGTGAAGCAATGGAGACATTATTTTATGGGGTTAAGTGTGAAATCTATACGGATCATCGTAGTTTACAGTATGTCTTTACTCATAAAGATTTGAACATAAGACAAAGGAGATGGATGGAACTACTGAAGGACTACGATATCACGATCTTGTATCATCCGGGGAAGGCGAACGTTGTGGCAGATGCTTTGAGTAGAAAGGCGGGAAGCATGGGAAGTATAGCTCACTTGCAAGTTTCTAGACGCCCATTGGCTAGAGAAGTGCAGATTTTGGCTAATGACTTCATGAGATTAGAAGTAAATGAGAAGGGAGGATTGTTAGCTTGTGTGGAGGCAAGATCCTCCTTCCTTGACAAGATTAAGGGGAAGCAGTTTGATGATGAGAAATTAATCCGGATTCGAGATAAGGTGTTGCAAGGAGAGGCTAAAGAAGCAACAATCGACGAGGAAGGCGTTTTGAGGATTAAGGGAAGGGTATGTGTACCCCGAGTTGATGATTTGATCAACACCATTCTGACAGAGGCTCATAGTTCCGGATACTCTATACATCCTGGTGCAACCAAGATGTATCGCGACCTAAGGCAACACTTCTGGTGGAGTAGAATGAAGTGAGATATTGTTGAGTTTGTTGCCCAATGTCCAAACTGTCAACAAGTAAAGTATGAACACCAGAGGCCCGGAGGAACGCTTCAGAGAATGCCCATTCCTTAATGGAAGTGGGAGAGAATCGCAATGGACTTTGTGGTTGGTCTTCCAAAGACAATGGGTAAGTATGACTCCATTTGGGTGATTGTTGATAGGTTAACTAAGTCTGCTCATTTCATTCCGGTCAAGGTGACTTACAATGCAGAGAAGTTAGCAAAAATCTACATCTCAGAAATCGTTCGATTGCATGGGGTTCCACTATCCATCATATCAGATAGAGGTACGCAGTTTACTTCTATGTTTTGGAAAACATTGCATGCCGAGTTGGGTACTAGGTTGGACCTTAGCACTGCATTTCACCCTCTGACCGATGGTCAGTCGGAGCGAACGATTCAAGTGTTGGAGGATATGCTTTGTGCATGCGTGATAGAGTTTGGTGGCCATTGGGATAGCTTCTTACCTTTGGCAGAGTTTTCATACAATAATAGCTATCACTCCAGTATTGATATGGCTCCATTTGAAGCATTGTATGGGAGGAGTGTAGATCTCCCATTGGGTGTTTTTATGCATTTGAGGTTAGACCTTGGGGTACTGACCTCTTGAGGGATTCGTTAGATAAGGTGAAGCGCATTCAAGAAAAGCTTCTAGCGGCGCAAAGTAGACAAAAGGAGTATGCAGACCGGAAGGTTAGAGACTTCGAGTTCATGGAAGGTGAACAAGTCTTGTTGAAGGTTTCACCCATGAAAGGGGTGATGCGGTTTGGCAAAAGAGGTAAGCTAAGCCCAAGGTATATTGGACCATTTGAGGTACTAAGCGAGTAGGGGAGGTGGCTTATGAATTAGCCTTGCCCCCAGGGCTGTCCGGAGTGCATCCGGTGTTTCATGTGTCCATGTTGAAAAGATACCATGGAGATGGAAACTACATCATCCGTTGGGATTCAGTTTTGCTTGATGAGAATTTGACTTATGAGGAGGAACCAGTTCCTATTTTAGATAGAGAGGTTCGCAAGTTGAGGTCGAGAGAAATTGCATCCATCAAAGTTCAATGGAAGAATCGACCGGTTGAAGAGGCTACTTGGGAGAAGGAGGCAGATATGCAAGAAAAATACCCACATCTGTTTACAGATTCAGGTACTCCTCTTCGCCATTGTTTTTCTTCTTTTGATCGTTCGGGGACGAACGATGGGTAAATTGGTATCTATTGTAACGACCTGTTTAGTCGTTTTGAGCAGCAGATTTTAATTCTGGAAAAACTGGCCAGGACCACGGGCACTGCGACGGACCGTCACAGGCACGACGGCCCGTCGAGGGTGCATCGTTTCAGCATACTTAGAATTCTGAAATTGGATACTGAAAATCGACTCTCTGTTAATTGTGACGGACCTGCAGGACGTGCCGTCACATCCACGACGAACCGTCGTGAGTTCCCGTTGCAAAACACTTCAACTTTTGAGAATTTGGTACAAGAAACGAGTTTCTGACCGTCATGACGGAGGTACAGGACGGACCGTCACAGGTGTGACGGGCTGTCACAGGCCACTTGAGTTCGAGGGGGGCTGCGACGACCTGTGTGACGGACCGTCGCAGGCACGACGGGCCGTCACAGGTTGCGCAAATCCCAGGCAGAATAGGATTCCTCTACACATTTTAAGGGTCGGTTTGGACTATTCTTTCCTTAATTATAAAGATTGAGGGTTAATATTAATAAGTCTAATTACTTGGGGGTTAAAAGAGGTAACCATAAGTTAATTAGTGGATTGTATTGTCCTCTTTTAGTCTTAATTATATGAAAATTAGGGTAAAGGAAAGAGGGTTTGAATAAAACAAATAGAAAGAGCAAAGAGAAAGAGGGATAGATTGATCGAATTGAGGGAGATTGAACGAGAAGAAGAAAGCGTGGGAAATTGCTTGTTGATTCCAATTCTTCGGTGGAGGTAGGTTATGGTTTTCATGCTACTCGTAGTAAACTCTCCATAGTGAATGATATGTGTTGATAGTATTGTAAACCCTACTATGTGCTTAAATTGTATGCTTGCATGATTATGATTATGAAATTGTGATGAATTAACAAAGCATGATGAAGCTATTGAATCCCAAATCTTGAAAGAACCCTAATTCACTTGTTAATGATGATGCCTTAGTGTAAAAGAAGGCTTGATATATTATATAATAAGATTGATGATGCCTTAGTATGAAAGAAGGCTTGATAAATTATATAATGAGAATGATGATGCCTTAGTGTAAAAGAAGGCTTGATGAATTAGGGGATCGGGTGCCACGTTCCGACACCAGGATAGAATATGAGGATCGGGTGCCACGTTCCGACACCATGATAGAATATGAGGATCGGGTGCCACATTCCGGTACCAGGATAGAATATGAGGATCGGAGTGTCACGTTCCGACACCAGGATAGAATATGAGGATCGGGTGCCACGTTCCGGTACTAGGATAGAATATGAGGATCGGAGTGTCACGTTCCGACACCAGGATAGAATATGGATCGGGTGCCACGTTCCGGTACCAGGATAGAATGAGGATCGGAGTGTCACGTTCCGAAACCAGGATAGAATATGGATCGGGTGCCACGTTCCGGTACCAGGATAGTATATGAGGATCGGAGTGTCACGTTCTGACACCAGGATAGTATATGGATCGGGTGCCACGTTCCGTTACCAGGATAGTATATGAGGATCGGAGTGCCACGTTCCGGCACCAGGATAGAAATAGAGGAGCGGAGTGTCACGTACCGACACAAGAGGAAGAAAGATAATGAATCTTGAAAGATAATGAATATACTCAATCTAATGAATTTAATTCCCAAATGAGTATGGTATTGAGGCTTGAGTCCTCATGTGTGAACTCAGTTGTATTCATTGATGAATTAATATTGTTATTGCTACAGGTTGAGTATTGTTGTTGATTTACATTATTATTGATATATACTGTTCCCTATTTTGAGTTGGCCGATGATATCTACTCAGTACTTGTGGTTGTACTGACCCCCTACTTTTATGTTTTCTTCTTTGTTATTTGTGCAATGCAGCAAACGTTCCGTCAACTTTAACTCAGCAGTAAATCAAGCCAGTCTTCGTCACACCGGATCTTCAGGGTGAGCTAATGCTTCTAGCTTGGACTGGGTCTTCTTCTTCAAGTCTTGATGCCTTGAACTTCCGGCATGGACTAGTTTTTTTTAGTTATTTTTGTTCTTAGACATTCCTAGTTTAGTAAATTGAGATAGATGTTCTTGTGATGATGACTTCCAGATTTTGGGGATAATAATAATAGTTTTGAATTGTTTTATTAATGAGTTTAAGTCTTCCGCATTATTTCTGTTGATATGTCTTGAAATGTTAAGGTTTAGATGGGTTGGTTCGCTCACATAGAGGGTAAATGTGGGTGCCAGTTGCGTCCCCGATTTGGGTCGTGACATTATGTTATCACAATTATATAATCACATTCATGAAAGCATACAATTAAGCATATAGGAGAGTTTACAATACTATCAATACATATCATTCGCTATTAAGAGTTTTACTACAAATAGCATAAAAACCATAACCTACGTCCACCAAAGAATTGGAATCAAGCAAGTAAATTCCCAAGGCTTTGTTTCCTCTTCGTTTCTCCTCTTCTCGTTCGATCCTCTCTCCCTCTCTTGTTCTTTCTATTTTTCTTATTCAAACCCTCTTTCTTTTACCCTAATTAGTATATAATTAAGTATAAAAGATGGCAATAGTAACCCACTAATTAACTCAAAGTTACCTCTTTTATCCCCCAAGAAACTGAGTTATTAATGTTAAACCACGAAATTTATAATTATAGCAGGAATAGTCCAAAAACGTCCCTTTAAACATTTAAGGAAATCCGACCCAGACTGGGATTACGCAACCTGTGATGGCCCGTCGTGCCTGCGACGGTCCGTCCTGCAGGTCGTCGCAAAGTTCAGAGACTCAATTTCCACCAAAGAGTCTGTGACGGTCCATCACGCCTGTGACGGTCCGTCCTGCCATTCCGTCACAAAGTTCAGAGAGTCGATTTCAGCACCCAATTTTCTATTTTCTAAGTTTTATGGAACGAGACCCCCTCGACGGTCCATCGTGCCCATAACGGTCCGTCGTGGGGTTCGTCGTATTAGCCAGTTTTTCCAGAAATAAAATCTGCTACTCAAAACGACTCAACAGGTCATTACATTAGCTCAATGTTAGGATTTAGGGTTAGATTAAGTATAAAATTAGGGTTAGGGTTTGGGTGTATTTTTTTTTTATGTTTTATGGTTCAAGGTATAGTACTTGAGGATTAAAATCTATAATTTAGTATTTTATCTTTGGGATTTCGTTTTTTGGACTAATGGTTTCTAGTTTATGGTATAGAGGTAGG
Source organism: Solanum corneliomulleri (assembly GCA_027704805.1). Taxonomy (NCBI): domain Eukaryota; kingdom Viridiplantae; phylum Streptophyta; class Magnoliopsida; order Solanales; family Solanaceae; genus Solanum; species Solanum corneliomulleri. The sequence continues at coordinate 16,621,779 of JAKWIY010003060.1, read as the reverse complement.
GTTAGGGTTAAGTTTGAGTTAGGGTTATTGTTAGGGTTTCGTTTTTTTTTTTGGTTTTAGGGTTTTGTTTAAGGATTTGAGTTGTAATATATAAGGTTTAGTGTTTAATGTTAGGGTTTGGTATTCTGCGCTTTGTGTTTAGGTCTTAGGGTTTAGGGTTAGGTATAAAATTAGGGTTAGGGTTTGGGTAGTCAGGGTTAAAGTGTATGTTTTTTTAGGTTTTAGGGTTCATGGTTTAGCATTTGAGGTTTAAAACATATAGTTTTGTATTTTATGTTTGGGATTTGTTTTTTTGGGCTAATGGTTTAGAGGTAGGGATAGAGTTAAGGTTAAGTTAGGGTTATGGTTACGGTTATGGTTAGGGTTTAGGTAGTTTTTTAGGTTTTAGGGTTTGGTTAAAGGATTCCAGTTGTAATATACATGGTTTAGTGTTCAATGTTAGGGTTTGGTATTATGGGCTTTGGGTTTTTTTTTCTTTTTTTTAGTATTAACAAAAGAAATATACATTTAAGGGCTTTGGGTTTAGGCTTTAGGGTTAGGGTTAACTGTAAAATTAGGGTTAGGGTTTGGGTAGTAAAGGTTAGGGTGTAGGTTCTTTTATGTTTTATGGTTCAGGTTCTAGCATTTCAGGTTTAAAATCTATAGTCTAGTATTTTATGTTTTGGATTTCTTTTTTTTTTGGGCTAATGGTTTCGGGTTAAGGGTTTAGAGGTAGGGTTAGTGTTAAGGTTAGGGTTAGGGTTGAATTTTTTTAGGTTTTTGGGTTTAGGGTTGAGGATGTGAGGTTAAATATCAACGGTTTAGTGTTTAATGATTGGTTTTTTGCATTTTGGGCTGGGGGTTTAGGATATATTTTAGGGTTAGGGTTAGGGTTAGGCTGTAGGTTATATTGAAGTTCTTAGGGTTTGGGTTAAGCATTTATGCAGTAATATCTATGGTTTAGTGTTGAATGTTAGGGTCTTGGTATTTTGGATTTGGGTTTATGGTTTATGGTTTATGATTAAGGTTAAGAATAGGATTAGGGTTAAGGTTAGGGTTTTTTTTTTGTTTTTAGGTTTTGGGTATTACGATTTTCGATTTAAAATATATTGTTTAATGTTTGATATTTACGTTTTGGTATTTAAGGCTTGGGGTTTTGGGTTAATGGTTTATGGTTATGGTTAGGGTTAGGGTTAAGATTAGGGTTAGGGTTTGGGTTATGGTTAGGGTTTAATTTTTTTTAGATTTTAGGGTTAGTGGTTATGATTTGAGGTTTAAAATCTATGGTTTAGTGTTTAATGTTGGGGTTTTCGTATTTTGAGCTTATGTTCTTTTTGGATTTAGTGGATAGGGTTAGGGTGTAAGTTTTTTTTAGATATAGTTCAGGTTATAGCATTTGAGGTTTGTAATTTATTTTTTAGTATCAAATATGTAAGTTTTGGTATTTTGGGCTTAGGATTTTGGGTTTATGGTTTAGAGTTAGGGTTAGAGTTAGTGTAAAGGTTACGATTGTGGGTTCTTTCATATTTTTGGGCTTATGATTTCAAGTTTACGGTTTGATTTAGGGTTAAGGTTAAGGTTAAGATTAGGATTTGAGTTAGGGTTAGGGTCAGGGTTCATGTTTTATTTTGGTTTTTGTGTTTGTTGTTTGGGAATTGAGATTTAAAATCTATTATTTAGTGTTCAATGTTTTGATTTTTGTATATTAGACTTAGGGTTTTTTTGACTTAGGATTTAGGGTTTAGTGTTAAGGTTAAGGTAAGGGTAAGGGTGTAGGTTTTTTTTAGGCTTTATGGTTCAGGGTTTAACATTTGATGTTTAATATTTATTGTTTAGTATTTAATGTTTAGGTTATTATATTTTGCGCTTAGGTTTCGAGTTTATGGTTTAAATGTTAAGATTAAGCTTAGGATTAGGTTAAGTTTTTTTTGTTAGGTTTTTGGGATTATGGTTCAGGATTTGAATTTTAATATCAATTGATTAGTGTTTAATATTTCGATTATGGTATTCATGCGTAGATTTTAGGATTTATGGTAGGGTTAGGGTTTAGCTTTTTATTAGCTTTTAGGATTTGGGGTTAAGGATTTGAGTTGTAATATCTATGATATAGAGTTAAATGTTAGGGTTTTGGTATTTTGTGCTTCGGACTTAGGCATTAGGGATTAGCATTAGGGTTAAGGATAGGGATAGCATTAGGGTTGTTCTTATGGATAGATTTAGGGTTACAGTTAGGGTTTTGGTTTTGGGGTTTAGGATTTTTTGTTTAAAATTTATGGTTCAGTGTTTGATGTTCGGGTTTAGGTATTTCTGGATTGGGGTTTTGAATTAATTGTTTAGGTTAGGGTAAGGGTAAGAACTTGTTGTAAGGTTTGGGTTAGGGTTTAATTTATTTTTTAGGTTTTAGGGTTTATGGTTTAGGATTTGACGTTTATAGTCTATGGTTTAGTTTTTTGCACTTAGGTTTTAGGGTTAGGGTTAGGCTTAGGTTAGGATTATTGTTAGGGTGTAGTTTTTGTTAGGTTTTATGGTTCAGGTTGAGCATTTCATGTTTAAAATGGTTTAGTATTTAATATTTGGTTTTTTGTATTTCAGACTTAGGATTTGTAGTTTATAATTTACGGTTAGGATTAGGGTTAAGGTTAGGGTTAGGGTAAGGGTATCGTTTTGGGTTTTGTTTTTATATTTTTGTGTTTAGGATTTAGGATTTTGGTTTAATGTCAATGGTTTAGTGTTTAATGTTTGGGTTTTGTTATTTTGGGCTTGGGATATATGATTTATAGTAGGATTAGGGTTAGGTTAAATGTTAGGATTATGTTTAATGTCACGGTTATGGTTTAGGTTTTTTTTTTTAGGTTTTAGGGTTTGAGTCTAAGGATTTAAGTTGTAATATCTATGGTTTAGTGTTTCATGTTAGGGTTTCAATATTTTGGGTTTTGGATTTAGGGTTTAGGGCTTAAGGTTAGGGTTAAGGATTGGGTTATGGTTAGGGTTCGTGTTAGGTATAGGGTTAAGGTTAGGGTTTTTTTTTTGGTTTTAAGTTTTGGGGTTAAGGATATTTTGTTTAAAATCAACTATTTAGCATTTAGTATTTGAGTTTTGATATTTTTTGTTTGGGATTTGGGTTTAATTGTTTAGGGTTAGGGTTAGGTTTAAGGTTAGGGTTAGGGTTAGGCTTTGGGTTAGGGTTAGTGGGATTAAGTTCTTTTAGGTTTTAGGGTTTGTGGTTTAGGATTTGAGGTAAAATCTAGGATTTCATTTTTAATATTTCGTTTTTTGTATGGACTTAAGGTGTTTTTGTTCGAAATTAGTGTTTAGAGATTAGGGTTTATGATTTAGGGTTAGGGTTAGGGTTAGGATTAAGGTTAAGTTATAGTTTTTTTTAGTTTTTATGGTTGAGGTTTTATGAATTTGAGGTTTAAAATCTATGGTTTAGTATTTAATGTTGAGTTTTGTATTTTGGGATAAGGGTTTCGGGTTTATGGTTAAGGGCTAGGGTTTGGTTTATGTTAATGGTTAGGATTAGTGTTAGGGTTTCTGATTTCTAGGTTTTAGAGTTTAGGGTTTAGTATTTGAGGTTTAATATCAATGGTTTGGTGTTTAATGTTTTGGTTTTGGTATTTTCGACTCTGGGTTTAGGGTTAATGGTAGTGTTAGTTTTAGGGTTAATGTTAGGGTTAGGGTTAGGGTTTATGTTTCTATTTAAGTTTTAGGGATTGGGTTATTGAGTTTTAATATCCTTGGTTTAGTGTTTAATGTTAGGGTTTTGGTATTTTCGGCTTTGAGTTTAAAGTAAAGGTTATGTATAAGGTTAGTTTTAATGTTAGGATAGGGTTCGGGTTCGAGTTTAGGTTTTTTTTTATGTTTTAGCTTTTGGGGATTTGGATTTCTTGTCTAAAATCTATGGTTCAATGTTTAATGTTTGTGTTTCTATATTTTGGGCTTAGGGGATTCTTTGGACATACGTTTTAGGGTTAGGTTAGGGTTAGGATTAGGATTAGGATTAGGGTGTAGGTTATTTTTCAAGTTTTATGGTTCAGGGTTTTGCATTTTGAGGTTTAAAATCTATGGTTAGTATTTAATGTTTGGGTTTTGGTATTTTGGGCTTTGTGTGTAGGCTTATGATAGGGGTATGGTTAGGGGTAGGGTTAAAGTTAGTGTTTGGGGTAGAATTTAGGTTGTTTTTTAGGTTTAGGGCTTGGGGGTTAAAGAGTTGAGTTATAACATCTATGGTTTATTATTTAATGATAGGGTTTTGGTATTTTTGCTTGGGGTTTAGGATTATGGTAGACTTTGTTTTAGTGTTAGGGTTTCAGGTTTTAGGTTTTTGGGTCAAGGATTTAAGTTGTAATATCTATGGTTAGTATTGAATTTTAGGGTTTTGGTATTATTACTTTGGGTTTGGGATTTCGGGTCTAGGGTTAGGGTTAAGGATAAGGTTAGAGTTAGGTTCGTGCTAGACATAGGGTTAGTGTTTGGGTTTTTTTTTTTTTTTTTTTTTTTTTTTTTTTTAGGTTTTTTAGTTAAGGATTTTTTATCTAAAATATATGGTTTAGTGTTTAATGTTTGGATTTTCTTATTTTGGCTTTTTTTTATAATTTTAATTACCCTTGGGGGGGGGGGCTAACCAACACCCCTTGGCCTTAACATTAATAAAAAAGAAATTACAAGATGGGGACATAAACCTAACCTCCGAACCTATGGTGGTTTAGAGTAAACTTTCCAAAAGTTAAATCAACTCTTCTCCATACAAAAAAGATGAAACCAAAATACTACTCACCTAGAAGAGAGGAATCTCAAATTTAGGAGAATTTCCCTTTAGATTTTCAAGAATAAAGACAACCAATTTTAATCTATTCAAAGAAGCTATAAATTTTTAAATATTGCTAAGCTGAAAATATAAACATTACTGTCTAAGGAGGGTCCTTGATATTTTAGGTTTTCTTCCTTCTGAAACGTGGAATTCCTTGCTCGTCGTGATGGGAGTATGCCTTTGCTTCCGCCTGTAGCATCTTACTGTTTAAATAGATTTGGTAAGTAGCTTTTTTGAGGCTAAATTTAGATAAAGAATATGCCACAAAATTTGCTTCCTGTAGATGTGTTGACATTTGAATTCTTGAACTTGGTTGATGAGGTGTTGAAGCTTTTCCACCTTTGATGCTATGTTCCATTGGGTGTTTGTCTTATGTGTCATCCATTCTACTAGAAGTTGAGAATCTATCTCCAGTAGTATTTTACCGTAGCCCATGTCTAGCCCCCACATCAGGCCAAAAAATGCAGCCCTTATTTTTGCTTGATTATTTTTACTATCTCCAAGTGGGACAACAAATGCCATTATCATATTTCCTTGTTGATCCCTGATGATACCCCTTGCTCCAATCTTGAGTGGATTGTCAATTGCACTTCCATTCGTATTGGTCTCAATCAATTTGTCTGGAGGTATTTGCCATGCTATAATCCTTAGTTAGTTTCATGAATACAAGCTTCCACTTTTTGAAAGAATCCTTTCCATGTTGCAGGCCAACTGATTTGAGGAAAGGCTACAGTTAGCATCCAATAAGTATCCATGTAATTGCATGCTTGACTATACTCATCCTAGGGGTTTGTCCAACATGTCTCATTGCACATCTACTCTTCCACAAGTTAAGCAAATTATGATAGGTGTTGCCTGTAAGAGTAATTTGTGTGCCTCATTTTTGTGCTTTGTGTTCGATCATTGTATGAGAAGATGTTGCAAGTAACTTTGGTTGGAGTAATTCCAACTATTGCTACCAAGATTTTCCAGACATAACCTGCAAAATGTGCCCTGTTAATGATGTTCTCTATAGTATTCCTGCCTTGCCTATTAGAACAACAAAAATAGTTAGACATTTGTTTCCATAAAATAGTAATTTTTTCATTGTTAGGAAGTTTTCCTTTCAAAGCTCTCCAAACAAGGAATGAAGCTTTGAAATGAATTCTCTTATGCCAAAGAAAAGAATTGATAAGACTTTTTGGATTTTTCTCCCTAATTTCATACCATGCTAATGGACATGTGAATCTTTAAGCATTATTGAGTGTCCATATTGCCTGATATGAAAGATGTATTTCAGTGGACTGATCTACAGCAAGAATGTTTGCTACTTCGTTGCTAGGGGTTTGTTGTATGAGGTGCTCCAACTCCACCTTCCATTACAACGAAATTTTGCCATTGTACTATTATTGAATCTGTTAGTGTTGGTGGAAAACTGACCTAGGTGGCCAATACCTATCCAATTATTCCACCAAAAGGAGCAGGATCAAGAGTTAAGCTTCCATTTTATGTGTTTCTTTATCTTGTCCCTTATTTGTAGTATATGTTTCCAAGCAATTGAGTCTCATATGTCCTTTTTTTTGCAATTTGATTTAATCTTTTGAAGTATCTTGCTTTAATGAATTCACCCAATGTGTTTTTGGTCCTAAAGCTCCTCCATGTTTGTATTGGAAATCCATCCAAACATCTTTAATGTGCCTCATACCAACCCCTCCTTCATCAGATGGGAAACTCATATTTTTCCATGAGGCTCAATGATGCTTGTTACTGTCATTCCTCTTTCCCCAAAAGAAGTACGCCATGATCTTTTCGATCTGTTTAAGAATTGTATAAGGTGGTTTTGTTGCAGAGACAATGTGATTGGGTAGCAATTGCAACACATGTTTAATAAGGATTGCTCTGCCTCCATAACTAAGCTGCTTAGTATGAAAACCTGTGACCCTGCAAATAACTTATTATCCAAAACAGTGAACTAGATAATTCTAGGTCTACCCACAAATATTTGGAATCCTAAATAGGTTAGAGGTACTTGCTTCTTTCTGAATCCTTTTATTCTTTTGATGTTATCTCTTGTGGTGTCAAATGCATTAGGATGAGTATGAATTGTCATTTGTCTCCATTTACCGTCTAACCAGAGATGTCTTCAAAATCTTTAATGGTTTGAATAATGAGCTTCAGGGTTTTGTCCCTTCCTGAATTGAATAAAATGATATCATCGGCAAAACTTAAGTGGTTCACGATTTGCCGATTCTTTTCCATATTGAAACAATGACATTCAGGAATGTTCTTGAGTTGATTGAGATTTCTTGACAATACCTCTTCACCAAAAAAAATAGGGCATCTGATAAAGGGTTTCCTTGCTTGATCCCTCTTGTGGAATGAAAGAAACCATATCTCTTACCATTAATAATAATGGAATACTAGTTATTATCCATAATACTCCACACCATGTCTATGAATGTTTCATCAAATCGCATCTTCCTGAATACTAGACAAATATAAGCCCAAGAAACTCAATCATAGGCTTTTTCCATATCCAATTTTATAATGACATTAGTTCCTATGATAGGTTTCCTAATATGATGTATAATTTCTTGTACTAGCATAATATTTCTCAGAAAATTCCTCCCTTTAACCAATCCTTATTGGTTTAGAGAAATCAAGCTTTGAAGTATAGAACTTAGTGTGTTACTGACCAATTTCGAAAAAACCTTACTGGTGAAGTTGCTCAGACTTATAGGTCTATATTGTGATAGCTTTTTAGGGTTATTCACCGTGGGTAACAAAACAGTGCAGGAATGGGAGAAGTATATTGGTATCATTTTACCACTGAAGAAGGCACTAATCACTTCAAGAAGGTCATGCTTGATGATATTCATACACTTTTAGAAAAAGGTGTCATTCATACCATCTGGACCAGCAGCAAATGTGGGACTCATTGAAAAAACCACATTTTCAATTCCTTCATAGTTGGCAAAATTATAAGCTTTTCATTTTTATCCTTTCTTACCATTCTTGGAATACTTTCTAACATATTCTCCTTAATGGTTTTATCCTCATCAGTGAAGATTTTCTTGAAATGATCACATGTTGCATGCCCAATTGTATCATCTTCTTGCAACCACTCTCTATCTTTACAAATGATTTTATAAATAAAGAGTCTTCTTCTTCTTCCTCTTATCAAGGAATCAAAATAGTTGGAGTTTGTATCACCTTCTCTGAACCATTGAAGCTGGGTTTTTTGCTTCATAATTGGATCCTCAAGCTTTAGGAATTTAATATACATGGCATTGAGTTCATGGAGGGTAGTTCTATTTCCTTCTGACTGATTCAAGATAATGTTTTCTTCAACCTTTCTTACCTTTTTTTTCATACTCCTTGACTTGTGAAAAAATATCTCCAAATTCCTTCTTCGACCATTTGGTCAAAGTGTTAACCACCCTTTTGAGTTAGTGATGAAATTTCCACATTACATTACCTTCCACTTCCTTTACGCAACATGCTTCCATAGTCTTCATATGTTTAGGATTATCTACCCAGCAACTTAAAAAACTTAAAAACATGGTATATTCCTTATGTTTTGCGGTCAGTGCCATTAGCAGAGGGAACTGGTCTTAACCTATAGATAGTAGGTGAGTGATGGTAGTTTGAGGCATTGATTAACGCCAATTGTCATTAACTGAGGCCTTGTCCAATCTTTTCTAGATTCTTTGGGCAATAACTCTCTAATTACACCAACTAAATCTCTGTCCACTGAAGCCTAGGTTTATAAGTCCACAAGCTTGAATTACAAATATAGAATTCAAAGATTTTCTTTATGTTATATGTCCCCCCCTCCCATTTTTTCTTTCATTGTTGTGATAAAAGTGAAATCACCAACAGTGCACCATGGTTTATCATTACCATTGTCCGGTTGAATTAATTTTTTCCCATAGAGGTATTCTGAGGTGATCCTTACATTTGGCATAAGGTGATTGTGACCTCATTTTGGACTTCATAATGCTTGAAATCACAAGTGATTTGTTGTTCATCTTCATCTCTGATAATAACTTCAATGTCTGCATTCTATTAAACCCAAATTTTAACATTGCAATTGGCAACATCATTTTCCATAGCCAATTGAATTTTGATGTTTTGGATTCATACTATCTCAAAAAGTTTCCAAAATTGCTATGATAGAAAGGTGGTAAAGTTTCCTTAGATTCCTAAGTCTTTCCACAACTTCTTAAGCGTTAATTCCCTCTAAAATTCCATATAATTAACTAATCATTGGGATGTTCTTCAGGAAAAGAACATAGTGTTTGGTCTTCCTACAGTTATAGTGGTGATGTTTTTATTTTTGAAATGAAATTTACTATGTTGTAATCCCCTTGGTGATAATCCTTGAGTCTGAGTAGCTTGTTTGATTTCATACTCAATAGATTGATCATTCTGAGGACTAAAGGCTCTAATAAGTGCCTCACTGGTCTCATCATCATCTTCATGATTATCCATTGATTTATTATCTACATCAACCTCATCCTCAAAATTACAAACCCAATTTTCATCAATATCACGAGAAGTGTTAAACTGGCATTCTTGTTGTTGCTTACCTGGGGGTTCTGCTTCCTCCCCTCTTTCCTGTTCCTTATTACGCTCATTCTCTTACTCTTTATTCATCCTTCTTTTGGCAGCATCCCATTTTTTTTCTTGGTTTATTATTACTTTTAGTAGTATTTTCCTTTTTATTTGTATTTGGATTGGTGTCCTTTTCCTTTGCCTTTGAGACTGAATTCTTATTTCCTATGTGATCCTTATACCTATGTTTATTCTCCTTGCCTACAATATCCTTGTCTTGTTGCTACTTGGGAGCCTGATTTTTAGGTTTCTTTGATTTCACCTTCTACTACTTTTTTTAGAACTGTTGAGGCTCTAAAGTCTCTATTTTGGTCAATGTGTACCCCTCATACAAAGCATGAGACTATTTTCCCCCTTTTATAACCCATTCCTGCAGGTTACTTTGGCTCTCCTGACATCCCCCGTCCATCCCTCCATTAACTTTTGTAGATAAATCATCAATTACATAATCATTGTTAGATGTAGTTTTACCGCTATGATGCCTGAAGAGTCTGCATTTATGTTATTGACTTCCTTTTACCTTGGCATTCCTTGCTTACCTACAACGTTTTCCTTTATATTCTTGATTGTTGCTTCTACCTCCCTTTGGTCTTTGTTGCCTCTGTCCTCTCCCTGTATATTGTGATTTGCCTGCAATTCCAGATTAGTAAAGGATAATTGCTGAGAGCTAGTTGTTATAGCTTCCTGTTGGTTGTCTTCTGTAGTATGGTTTGTAGAAGTAGAATTCCACATAGTCTTTGGAGTTGCATGTTCCTGCTGCCTTGTATTTTTCCTTCTTTCAGTTTGCCATTCCTCCTCTTTTTGCTCTTTTGTTTAACTCTTCATGTTGTTGTCTTTACTTTGATGTTGTTGTTGTTCCCTAGTTTCCTTTCTTTTGCTCTGTCTATCTTCTTGTTCTTTTGCTTTGGTGGTATCTTTGTTTTTGTTTTACTTCTCACTTTCTTTAGCCTTTCTCTATCTATACTCCTCATCCCTCATTTTGGATTTACATTCTTCAATATCATGCCCCTGAAATCTACAATATCTCACATTATGGGGGAACATTCTCATATTCCATTAGCTGGAAGATTCCAATGGTGTCATCCTCAAGATCTAGTCCTACCCCAACATGTCTAGGTCTAGGCTTAGTCAAGTCTATTTGCATCTTACCTTTGCCCGTTCTAGCCCTTGACCTTTTAATAGAATAAGTGTCAACTAATTCCAACAAGGGAGAAAGGAAAGGTTTTTAGCAGCAATATTGTGGTAATCCAGGTAGCAAAATCCAGATAGGCACAACAGGGGTTTCCTTTTTAGGTTTAAAAAAAGGTGTCCAAGCTTGTATCCTCATCAATTTTCCTTCAATAGTCATTCTTTGCTGAGTCCAAACGGTATTATAATATATCTCATTCTGTATATCAATAAACACATGTTTTGCATTGTAGTTTTCTATGTTGAACCCTCCACTTAATTGAGTTCGTTGTGTAAAACTCTTATTGATAAGCTCAACCTTAGGCATGATAGTTCTAAACTTCCCGAATAAGTATACTTGTAATCAACAGCCATTGTGTGCATATAATGATAAATATTAAAGATTACATCACGCTGGCCCTTCATAGTAGTTTGTCTGAGAGTAGTTCTCAGCACAATAGTTGAAGCTTGAGCAACATGTATATGTCTCAGTCTTGCTAGCAATGTTTGGAAAAAATTATAAGGAGCAGGTTCCTGAACCTGATCGTGCTTGGTAGCTAGGATACTCTTATTATTGTTTGAAGGATTTGTATTGAGATTAGGAATATTTTGGTTAGCATTTTGAACATTAGGACCTCTTTTTTCAAAGTTACTAGAAATCTTAGCAAACCTCTATGGTAGATGTTTTGCCTACTATTTTCATGTTGATTCAGTTCTTGATTCCTTTTTTCACTGTTTTTGTTTTTCTCCATTGTTTCTTGTCCCTCTTAACAATTTTCCCTTAACCTTTACTACTAGTTTTAACCGCCAAGTTTCCTTTGGTATTGTCCTTCTCATTGTAATCATTTTCCTATTGGTTCACATTTTGGGTGCTTACCTCCCCCTGTTCCTAAACACTATTCTTACCAGCTGACTTTCCCATGGCATTTTCATGCTTATGGCCATTGTTAACACTTGTTACTAACATAATTGAGATTAGAGTTGTAGTTAGTATGGTTACCTTCTTGATTTGCCTCCGCTGCTTACTCCTTGATGGTTTGTGGAAGGGCATGTCCTTAAATATCTGCAGCATTAGGATTAAATGAAAATGAAGAGTTTGCTGAACTCTCCATCTCAATAGTATTTTGTTCAGGAAAAAAGCCCTTGTTTTATGGAAGCTTAGAGGCTAAGCTTGCTTCAACAGATTCCTATCAAAGTATTTCTTCATCAATGTACTTTTCCGTGTTCACCTGTTCACAATTATCCTTCTGATTACCTCCATGAGTTGTACAAGTAGAGGTGTTAGTATAACTCCTTCCTTGCTCAGTATTATTCCTCTAATATGCTTCGCCTGTAACCTTGTTCTTTGGACTGCCATTTTAACCACCTCCGTTCTTGTTACCGACGATTTTTTGCTCCATTTTACTTGATATTGTTGTGAGATTAACATCTTCCCATTGTGAGTCAACCCTAGTAAGTTTTTCCTTGCGACTTCATTAGCGAGATGATTGATTGTTCTTTTTCCCTTTGTGAGCTTTATTTGCAATGTTCCCAAGCCCCCACCTATGATTCTTTCGATTGTTTCTTGAGTATTTTTGGAAAACTGATTATGTTGTAGCTTTAACTTAGTAGAATCATTTCGTTCACGATTGTAATCATGATTACACCTCATTGTGTTTGAGGAAATATTGTTCTTATTCCCCTCTTCTTCCCTTCGAGAAACCTCACTGCTCATTGCGCCTTGAGATTTTGATTTTCCAGAGTTTTTGATGAATTAAAGGGAGATTTGAGTAAGGTTAGGTTCCTTTCCTCCTAGTGCTTTATCTGGGTTGGTTCGGCGGTCTAACATTTATCGCCGGCTGATCAAGCTCCATGTTTGGAATCACAGAACAAGCCATTAGACGCGTCCTTTAAGTGTAATGTTAGGGAGTGTTTGGTCTTGTGAGATATGTTAGACAGGGAACTAATTTGGACTTTGTATTTTCGGCTTGGGGTTTTGGGTTAATGGTTTAGGGTTAGGGTTAGGGATAAGGTTAGGGATAAGGTTAGAGTTAGTTTTTTTTTTATGATTTAGGGATTGTGGTTATGATTTGAGGCTTAAAATTTATGGTTTATTGTTTAGTGTTTGGGTTTTAATATTTTGAACTAGGGTTTAGGGTTTAGGGTATACTGTTAGCGTTAGGATTATGATTAGGGTTAGGGTGTATGTCATTTTAGGTTTTCTTGTTCAGGTTTAACATTTCAGGTTTAATATCAATGGTTTATTGGTTAATGTTTGGATATTCCTATATTGTAATTGAGATTTAGGATTTATGGTAAGTTTTTTGTTTGTGTTAATGTTAGAGTTATGTTTAGTGTTTAGGCTGTTTTTAGGTTTTAGGGATTGAGTTAAGGATTTGAGTTTTAATATCTATTGTTTAGTGTTCAATGTTAGGGTTTTGGTATTTTTGCCTTTGGGTTTAGGGTATAGTGTTTAGGGTATTAGGGTTTAGGGTTTTAATATCTATGGTTTGGTGTTCATTTCTAAGCTCATTAGATTAGAAATGATCTTGATAGTGATGTTAATCAGACTTATAGTCCTATACTCAGTCATCTTGTTTGGATTATTCACATTAGGGAGCAGAACAATACAAGAATGGGAGAAGTATTTAGGAATCATTTTTCCACTGAAAAAGGCATATAGAACCCCCATAAGATCATTCTTGATAATATGAAAACATCATTCAAAGAAGTAACCATTTATACCATCAGGACCAGCTACAAAATTAGGATTCATTGAGAAAACCACCTCTTTAAGTTCATCCATACTAGGACCAATGGTAAGCTGGGTATTTTGGTCTTGATTAATCATCCTTGGAATTCATTCCAAGGTATGCTCATTGATAATATTTTATTCATTAGGAAAGATTTCATTGAAGTGTTCACAAGCTACTTTAGCAATATTGTCATTACCTTGTATCCGCTCTCCATTTTCATTGAAAAATTTATGAATAAATAACTTCCTTCTTCTTCCCCTTATCACAAAATGGAAGTATTTTGAGTTGGTATCACCCTCCTTAAACCATTAAAGTTGTGTTTTTTGTTTCGAAATATTGTCTTCAATCTTGAGGAACTTGATGTACTTTGCATTAATTTCATGGAGGATACTTCTATTTTATTCACTTTGGTTAGTGATGTAGTTTTCTTCAGCATTGTGTACTTGTGCCTTATACATCCTAACTTTTTTTGAAAATATCACCAAATTCATTCTTAGACCAACCACTAAGAGTTTTTGCCAACCTTTTCATTTTTTGGTGAAATCTCCACATACCTGTACACATGTTTCTACCAATAGGTTTTTACTGTTTCCATAAATTGAGTGTTGTACACCCAACAGATGAGAAATCTGAAATACTTGATGTGATAAGTAGACGTGGAAACCATTTCCATAAGCATAAGACACTGATAAGACCCAGTAGATTACAAGTGAGTTAAAGTGGTTTGAGGCATCTTTTCCAACCAAGATTCATTTACCATAGCCCTGTCAAGCCTCTTCCAATTTTTGTGATTGTTAGACCATGTGAATTTATGACCACTAAAACCAATGTAAAGGAGGCTACAGGCTTCAATGACAGCAATAAAGTCCATACTCTTCCTCATTTTGTAAGGCACCCCTCCAAGTTTGTCCTTCTTAGAAGTTATAACATTGAAATCTCCAACAGTACACAAAGCGTTATAAAATCTTAATAAATACAGGACAAGAAGAAAATTATATAACAAGAGAGTTAGTAACAGAAGAAGAAATTATAAGAACAGGACATACATGCCCTGGATTACCTAGTGAAATAACATCCTCCTCATCCAGATCATCTACAGAATTGTTATCTCTATCCAATTCATCTTCAGAAATATTCACAAGATACTCATCAATCAAAGGTATAGTATTAACTTGACATAATTGCGGCCTCTTATCTGGTGGTTTTGTTGGAGGTGGAGTCATGTATCTAGTCTTCGAAGGTATGATATCTAAACCATGGTTGTCAATGATCATCATAATTTTTTTTCATGTTTCCTCCCCTTTTCTTGAGTTTGTTCGTCTTCACTGTTCTGTTGTATACTTTGTCTCCTTTAGAAGTATCCTTTTTTTGTTTGCTTGGCTTATTCTCTCTCTTAGGGGTGATTTCAGGAGTACAACTATCAATCGCTTCCTTTTATCATTTGGCTTTGTAACCCTATCGTTTCCTTCACCATCTTTATTTTTGTCTTCTTGATTTTCCTTGTTAGTTTCAGTTTTCTGTTTTTTTATTTTTACAGCATGCACCTGTTGTTGGTTCTGTTGTTGTTCCTCTTAAAGATGCTTATTCCTCGAATTATCAGGAGCTCTAAAGTCTGGGCTAAGGTCAATGTTCTGACCCACATGCATAACATGAGGCAAACTCCCCCCCCCCTTTGGTACCCCTTCTGTCACGACCCAAATCGGGGACGCGACTGGCACCCACATTTACCCTCCTATGTGAGCGAACCAACCAATCTAACCCTTAACATTTAGTACAATATCAACATAAATAAATGCGGAAGGACTTAAACTCATTAATAAAACAATTCAAAACTATTATTATTATCCCCAAAATCTGGAAGTCATCACCACAAGAACATCTATCTCAAACTAATAATTAAGAATGTCTAAAAAAGCTTAAAACAATTAAAAACTAGTTCCATGCCGGAAGTTCAAGGCATCAAGACTTGAAGAAGGAGACCCAGTCCAAGCTAGACGCATTAGCTCACCCCTGAATTTCCGATGAAGTGAAGACTGGCTTGATCTACTGCTGAGTCGAAGTTGACGGAACGTTTGCTGCATACACAAATAACAAGAGGAAAACATAAAAGTAGGGGGTCAGTACAACCACCCGTACTGAGTTAGATATCATCGGTTAACTCAAATAGGGAACAATATATATCTATCAATAACAATTGTAAATCCACTAAAATACTTAACCTGTAGCAATAGTATTTACTTATCATTAACAATTTCCGTCAAGTTCACACATGAGGACTCAAGCCTCAATATCATACTCATTTGGGAGTTAAGTTCATTAGATTGAGTATATTCATTATCTTTCAAGATTCATTATCTTTCTTCCTCTTG
>JAKWIY010003060.1:16505410-16606023 GCA_027704805.1 Solanum corneliomulleri | reverse complement strand
ATATGGATCGGAGTGTCACGTACCGACCCAAGAACAAGAAAGATAATGAATCTTGAAAGATGATAAATATACTCAATCTAATGAACTTTAATTCCCAAATGAGTATGGTATTGAGGCTTGAGTCCTCATGTGTGAACTTGACGGAAATTGTTAATTATATAGTACTTGTTGTTGCTACATGTTAAGCATTATAGTTGATTTTATAATATTACTTGATATAAATTATCTTCTATTTTGAGTTGGCCGATGATATCTACTCAGTACTTGTGGTTGTACTGACCACCTACTTTTATGTTTTCGTCTTTGTTTATTTGTGGAGTGCAGCAAACGTTCCGTCATCTTCAACTCAACCGCAACTCTAGCCAGTCTTCATCAAGTCAGATTTCAGGGTGAGCTAATGCTTCTAGCTTGGACTGGATCTTCCACTTCAAGTCTTGATGCCTTGAACTTCCGGCATGGACTAGCTTTTTACTTGTTTTAGCTTCTTAGACATTCTTAGTTTAGTAATTTGAGATAGATGTTCTTGTGATAATGACTTCCAGATTTTGGGGAATAATAGATGTTGAATTTTAGTAGTTATTGAATTGGTTTTTATTAATGAGTTAAGTCTTCCGCATTACTTTCTGTTGATATACATTGAAATGTTAAGGTTTAGATTGGTTGGTTCGCTCACATAAGAGGGTAAATGTGGGTGCCAGTCGCGGCTCGGTTTTGGGTCGTGACAAACTTGGTATCAGAGCATTAGGTTCATTGGTCTCATCACACAAGAACGAGTCTAGTAGAGTCTTAAGGAACGGTAGGGGGACGCCTTTACTTTTCTTTGAGAGGCTATAAGACTTTAGGAAAATTCCATTCTTTCATTCTTTCTTTCGTGCTACTACTTGATTCCAATTAGTATCTAGGTGATACAAATTGGTATCTGACCGTCTTCACTCTATTTCGCAGATGGTTAGAACTAGAGCAACGACCGCACCAGCAGCGACCCCGGCAAGACAAGATGCGTCAGAGCTAGCCACTGGGGCTGTGGCTCGAGGAAGAGCAGTGGCAAGAGGCCGTGGTAGAGGTCGTGGGAGGACATCCTTTAGAGGAAGAGGACGAGCACCTAGTCCATCTGATGATAGGGCGGTGACTCCTCCACCGACTGAGGAGGTAGTAAGAGAGGGTGAGGAAGGGGAAACTGAACAAGAGCAGAATGAGGAATTGCCACCCCAACCTACCCCAGAGATGATCAATCAGGTTCTTGCTTATCTTAGCGGGTTATCTGATCACGGTCAGGCACCTCCAATGGTTTCTGCACCAACACCTCCGGTTTCAGAGATACGACATGCGGCTACTATGGCTCCTCGTATGGATGCCTCATTGGACATAGGCACATTTCCACGTCTGACTACTGGGCCCATAATGACAAATGATCAGCATGAGCGTTTCAGTAAGTTCTTGAAATTGAAACCTCCAGTCTTAAAGGGTGCTGAATCTGAGGATGCCTACGATTTTCTGGTTGATTGTCATGAGCTACTACACAAGATGGGTATAGTAGAACGGTTTGGTGTGGAGTTCGTGAGTTATCAGTTCCAATGGAACGCCAAAATGTGGTGGAGTTCACATGTTGAGTGTCAACCGACAGAGGCACCACCTATGACATGGGCCTCATTCTCTAGCTTGTTTATGGAGAAATACATCCCACGGACTTTGAGGGATAGGAGAAGAGATGAATTCTTGAGCCTAGAGCAAGGTAGGATGTCGGTTAATGCATATGAGGCTAGGTTTCGTGCTTTATCAAGGTATGCCACTCAACTCTGTTTCAGTCCACAAGAGCGGATTCACCGGTTTGTCAAGGGGTTGAGATCAGAGTTGCGGATTTCGGCCTTACAGATAGCGGCAACGGCAAAATCCTTCCAAGAGGTGGTTGACTTTGTGATAGAGGTGGAAGGAGTGAAGCCAGACGACTTCACCACGACATCGACATCGAAAAGGTTTCGAAAGGGAGGTGAGTTCAATGGTTCTTATACTAGAGGACAGGGTTCCGGAGGTTACTCAGTTCGACCCATTCAGTCATCACTACAGACTGTAGTTGGGGGTCCACCTCAGACCGGTCAACACTTCTCCGAGAGACCTATGCTTGAACCCAGAGAATGTTACGGATGTGGGGAGATTGGACACATTAAGAGGTATTGTCCAAAACAAAGTTACAGAACCCCACTAGCTAGAGGTAGAGGTGGTCATGGTAGAGGTTGTTATTCTGGAGGGCGTGGTGGCCGAGGTAATGGTGGTCACCAAAACGGCAGAGGTGAAGGGCAAACTGGAGCCCCTACAACGCAACATGGTAGGGGCAACGGATAGACAAGTAATGGGGCCCATTGTTACGCTTTCCCTGGGAGATCTAAAGCGGAGACATCAAATGCTGTCATCACAGGTAATCTTTTGATTTGTGATTGCATGGCTTCTGTATTTTTTGATCCTGGATCCACATTTTCTTATGTATCTTCTCATTTGCTAATGGTCTAAATTTACATTGTGAATTACTTGACATGACTATTCGTGTTTCTACTCTGGTGGGTGAGTCTGTGATAGTCGAAAAGGTATATAGGTCTTGTTTGGTGAGTTTTGTGGGGAGCAACACGTATGTAGATTTGGTTATCTTAGAAATGGTTGACTTTGATGTAATTCTGGGTATGACTTGGCTTTCTCCGAATTTTGCGATTTTGGATTGTAATGCTAGAACGGTGACATTAGGCAAGCCTGGGACAGATCCGTTAGTGTGGGAGGGCGACTACACTTCCAATCCGGTTCGCATCGTGTCCTTTCTTCGTGCTAAGAAGATGGTTAGTAAGGGTTGTCTAGCTTTCTTGGCACATCTCAGGGATGACACTCCTCAAGTACCCTCGATTGAGTCGGTTTTGGTAGTCCGTGAGTTTTTGGATGTGTTCCCTGCAGATCTTCCTGGTATGCCACCAGATAGGGATATTGACTTCTGTATTGATCTTGAACCGGGTACTTGCCCCATTTCTATACCCCCTTATAGAATGGCTCCCGCGGAGTTAAGAGAGTTAAAGGCACAACTTCAGGAGTTGTTGAGCAAAGGCTTCATTAGACCAAGTGCATCTCCTTGGGGTGCTCCGGTTTTGTTTGTGAAGAAGAAGGATGGGAGTTTTCGGATGTGCATAGACTACCGGCAGTTGAACAAAGTAACTATTAAGAACAAGTATCCTCTTCCTCTCATTGATGACTTGTTCGATCAATTACAAGGTGCTTGTGTCTTCTCTAAGATTGACTTGAGATCCGGTTATCATCAATTGAAAATACGGGCAACGGATGTGCCAAAGACTGCTTTTCGAACCAGGTATGGGCATTATGAATTTGTAGTGATGTCTTTTGGTCTTATGAATTTAAGCCATATTTGGATCTCTTTGTGATCGTATTTATTGATGATATACTGATATACTCAAAGAGCAAGAAGGAACATGAGGAGCATTTGAGAATGGTATTGGAAATGTTGAGGGAGAAAAAGCTTTATGCCAAGTTCTCTAAGTGTGAGTTTTGGCTAGATGCAGTGTTCTTCTTGGGGCACGTGGTTTCTAAGGATGGAGTGATGGTGGATCCTTCTAAGATTGAGACAGTGAAGAATTGGGTAAGACGCACTAATGTGTCAGAAATAAGAAGCTTTGTTGGGTTAGCTAGCTACTACCGCCGATTTGTCAAGGATTCTCTTCTATCGCTTCCCAATTGACGAACTTGACTAAGCAGAATGTTCCATTTGTATGGTCGGATGAGTGCGAAGAAAGCTTTCAGAAACTCAAGACTTTGTTGACTACCGCACCTATCCTCACCTTGCCGGTAGAGGGTAAGAACTTCAATGTTTATTGTGATGCATCCTATTCGGGTTTGGGTGCAGTGCTAATGCAAGAGAAAAATGTGATTGCTTATGCTTCAAGACAATTAAAAGTGCATGAACGTAACTATCCAACTCATGACTTGGAATTGGCCGCGGTAGTGTTTGCATTAAAGCAATGGAGACACTATCTGTATGGGGTTAAGTGTGAAGTATACACAGATCATCGTAGCCTACAGTATGTCTTTACTCAGAAAGATTTGAACTTGAGACAAAGGAGATGGATGGAACTACTGAAGGACTACGATATCACTATCTTGTATCATCCGGGGAAGGCAAATGTTGTGGCAGATGCTTTGAGTAGAAAGGCGGGAAGCATGGGAAGTCTAGCTCATTTGCAAGCTTCTAGACGCCCATTGGCTAGAGAAGTGCAGATTTTGGCTAATGACCTCATGAGGTTAGAAGTAAATGAGAACGGAGGATTGTTAGCTTGTGTGGAGGCAAGATCCTCCTTCCTTGACAAGATTAAGGGGAAGCAGTTTGATGATGAGAAATTGATCCAGATTCGAGATAAAGTGTTGCAAGGAGAGGCTAAAGAAGCAACAATCGACGAGGAAGGTGTTTTGAGGATTAAGGGAAGGGTTTGTGTACCCCGCGTCGATAATTTGATCAACACTATTCTGACAGAGGCTCATAGTACAAGGTATTCTATACATCCGGGTGCAACCAAGATGTATCGCGACCTAAAGCAACACTTTTGGTGGAGTAGAATGAAGCGCGATATTGTTGACTTTATTGCCAAATGTCCAAACTGTCAACAAGTAAAGTATGAACACCAGAGGCCCGGAGGAACGATTCAGAGAATGTCCATTCCTGAATGGAAGTGGGAGAGAATCGCAATGGACTTTCTGGTTGGTCTTCCAAAGACAATGGGTAAGTATGACTCCATTTGGGTGATTGTTGATAGGTTAACTAAGTCTGCTCATTTTATTCCGGTCAAGGTGACCTACAATGCAGAGAAGTTAGCTAAAATCTACATCTCAGAAGTCGTTTGACTGCATGGAGTTCCACTCTCCATTATATCAGATAGAGGTACGCAGTTTACTTCTAAGTTATGGAGAACATTGCATGCTGAATTAGGGACTAGGTTAAGCCTTAGTACTGCGTTTCACCCTCAGACTGATGGTCAGTCTGAGCGAACGAGTCAAGTGTTGGAGGATATGCTTCGTGCATGCGTGATAGAGTTTGGTGGCCATTGGGATAGCTTCTTACCTTTGGCAGAGTTTTCATACAATAATAGCTATCACTCTAGTATTGATATGGCTCCATTTGAAGCATTGTATGGGAGGAGGTGTAGATCTCCCATTGGTTGGTTTGATGCATTTGAGGTTAGACCTTGGGGTACTGACCTCTTGAGGGATTCGTTAGATAAGGTGAAGTGCATTCAAGATAAGCTTCTAGCGGCGCAAAGTAGACAAAAGGAGTATGCAGACCGAAAGGTTAGACACTTGGAGTTCATGGAGGGTGAACAAGTCTTATTGAAGGTTTCAGCCATGAATGGGGTGATGCGGTTTGGCAAAAGAGGTATGTTAAGTCCAACGTATATTGGACCATTTGAAGTACTTAAGCGAGTAAGGGAGGTGGCTTATGAGCTAGCCTTGCCCCCAGGGCTGTCCGGAGTACATCCGGTATTCCATGTGTCTATGTTGAAAAGATACCATGGGGATGGAAACTACATTATCCGTTGGGATTCAGTTTTGCTTGATGAGCATTTGTCTTATGAGGAGGAGTCTGTTGCTATCCTGGATAGAGAGGTTCGAAAGTTGAGACAAGGGCGATTGCATCCATCAAAGTTCAATGGAAGAATCGACCGGTTGAAGATGCTACTTGGGAGAAGGAGGCAGATATGCAAGAAACATACCCACATCTGTTTACAGATTCAGGTACTTCTTTTCGCCCTTGCTTTTCTTCTTCTTGATCGTTCGAGGACGAACGATGGGTAAATTGGTATCTATTGTAACGACCTGTTTAGTCGTTTTAAGCAGCAGATTTTATTTCGGGAAAAACAGGCTAAGATTACGGACACCACGACGGACCGTCATAGGCACGACGGCCCGTCAAGGATGTCTCGTTCCAGAACACATAGAATTCTAAAATTTGGGTATTAAAATCGACTCTCTGTAATCTGTGACGGACCTGCAGGACGTGCCGTCACAGCTACGACGAACCGTCGTGATCTCCCGTTGCAAAACACTTCAACTTTTGAGAATTTTGTACAGAGAACGAGTCTCGGATCGTCATGACGGAAGTGCAGGATGGACCGTCACAGGTGTGACGGACCGTCACAGTCTACTTAGTGAAAAATGGAGTTCTAAGACGCTGCGACGACCTGCGTGATGGACCGTCGCAGGCACGATGGGCCGTCACAGGTTGCGCAAATCCCAGGCAGAATCGAATTTCTTTACACGTTTTATGAGACGTTTTGGACTATTCTTTCCTTAATTATAAAGTTAGAGGTTAATATTAATAAGTCTAATTACTCTGGGTTAAAAGAGGTAACCTTAAGTTAATTAGTGGGTTATTATTGTCATCCTTTACACTTAATTATATGTTAATTAGGGTAAAAGAAAGAGGGTTTGAATAAAAGAAAACAGAAAGAACAGAGAGAGGGAGAGGAGTCGATCAAGAGGAGAAAACAAAGCTTGGGAGATTTCCTGTTGATCACTAATCTTCGGTGGAGGTAGGTTATGGTTTTTCTAAGATATTCGTAGTAAACTCTTAATAGCGAATGATATGTGTTGGTAGTATTGTAAACCCTTCTATATGCTTAATTGTATGCTTGCATGATTGTGATTATGAAATTGTGATAAAATAAGCATGATGAAGCTATTGAATCCTAAATCTTGAAAGAAACCCTAATTCACTTGTTAATGATGATGCCTTGGTGTAAAAGAAGGCTTGATAAATTATATAATGAGATTGATGATGCCTTAGTATAAAAGAAGGCTTGATAAATTATATAATGAGATTGATGATGCCTTAGTATAAAAGAAGTCTTGATGAATTAGGGGATCGGGTGCCACGTTCCGGTACCAGGATAGAAATAGAGGATCGGGTGCCACGTTCCAGTACCAGGATAGAATGAGGATCGGAGTGTCACGTTCCGACACCAGGATAGAATATGGATCGGGTGCCACATTCGGTACCAGGATAGAAATAGAGGATCGGGTGCCACGTTCCGGTACAAGGATAGAATGAGGATCGGAGTGTCACGTTCCGACACAAGGATAGAATATGGATCGGGTGCCACGTTCCGGTACCAGGATAGTATATGAGGATCGGAGTGTCACGTTCCGACACCAGGATAGAATATGGATCGGGTGCCACGTTCCGGTACCAGGATAGAATGAGGATCGGAGTGCCACGTTCCGGCACCAGGATAGAATATGGATCGGAGTGTCACGTTCCGACACCAGGATAGTATATGGATCGGAGTGTCACGTACCGACACAAGAGGAAGAAAGATAATGAATCTTGAAAGATGATAAATATACTCAATCTAATGAACCCTAATTCCCAAATGAGTATGGTATTGAGGCTTGAGTCCTCATGTGTGAACTTGACGGAAATTGTTAATGATATAGTACTTGTTGTTGCTACATGTTAAGCATTATAGTTGATTTTATAATATTACTTGATATATATTATCTTCTATTTTTAGTTGGCCGATGATATCTACTCAGTACTTGTGGTTGTACTGACCCCCTACTTTTATGTTTTCGTCTTTGTTTATTTGTGGAGTGCAGCAAACGTTCCGTCATCTTCAACTCAACCGCAACTCTAGCCAGTCTTCATCAAGTCAGATTTCAGGGTGAGCTAATGCTTCTAGCTTGGACTGGATCTTCCACTTCAAGTCTTGATGCCTTGAACTTCCGGCAGGGACTAGCTTTTTACTTGTTTTAGCTTCTTAGACATTCTTAGTTTAGTAATTTGAGATAGATGTTCTTATGATGATGACTTCCAGATTTTGGGGAATAATAGATGTTGAATTTTAGTAGTTATTGAATTGGTTTTTATTAATGAGTTAAGTCTTCCGCATTACTTTCTGTTGATATACATTGAAATGTTAAGGTTTAGATTGGTTGGTTCGCTCACATAAGAGGGTAAATGTGGGTTCCAGTCGCGGCTCAATTTTTGGTCGTGACATTAAGGTGTATGTGCTTTAAGGATCGTGAAAAGTATCAATGATCCTTAAAATTTTATATAATGTTAAAGTGTTAACCTTAATTATATAAATTGTGCTGAACGGACTTAAACTCATCAAATTCTTATTGAGATATTGATGATGATGAATATACAAGTGGCAGACCCTATGGCCTAAATTAAGTTATGATTGATAATTAAAGGCTTAAAGACATTTCAAAAAGGGATTCTACATTAGCACCGAGTGAAGTAGATACAGAAGTGTCCTTTCCCACTTATAGAAGTTAGGAGCACTACATCACTCTTGATATTGGAGATCATAGTGCATGTCGCATAAAGAAGATACCAACTAAATCTCTTATTTCTTGAACTATGTTGCCCCCATAGGAATAGTATCCAGTGGATCCACGTAGTTGCTATGTTTTAGGTTTTTGTACTACCTTTGCAAGTAGTTCGCCTTCTTTCGGTGTAGGGTATAATTACACCGGATTCCACACTAGCTTATGTGGTCTATGTCGGTTAGGGCAAGATGATCCCAAAAGCTAAAATGATATAAGTGACTATAACTCTAACGTGGATAACGTAAAGGGTCTATCTTTGTCTAGGTAGGGGTATGGGACTCTACCTAGACTTTGAACTAGTTAGTCTTGAATATTTATAATGATAATATACGATGAATGTAAAATTAAATGGCATGAAATGTAAAGAAAGACAGTGGTCATGTTTTCTTGGTGAGGATACTTGATTGAGTAAGGTTATGGGGATTTGCTTGGTCATTGCACTTGTTTACTTAACAAGAACTTATGAGTAGTCTCTTTCTTATTATGATATGCTTAACTCTTGTTCATTCTTGTGATATTATTCCTTCATGTTAGGGTTGTAGTTACTCATGATTTAAGTGTGATGGGATAAGTGTTACTTGTTGGGATAGCAAGAATGTTTGGTTGATTAGTACAATTTACTTGACTTTACGTTAAGCCTAAAAAGGGTAAAATAGCATGTTTTAATAAAAAGTCCTTTTTAGCATGTTTTTCTTGTGTATGTGCATAAGATCTCATACTCAATACATGTGGAGTACTAACCCCATTTTCTTCTGTTGTCCCAAATATTTTAGGTTTCGGTCATTATAGCTGATTTGAAGGAAGATTTGGACATTTTATCATCCAATTGGTAGGTCCTCATTTTACCCGAGGACGATGCCAATATTCTCTTTGCGAAGTTACTTAGTTACTACAAATTTTGTATTGACTCTATTTCCTATCTGAGACAAAGTTGTATAAAGCCTATATGCAGCTTACTTTTGATGATGTATGGCTATGCCCTATGTTATTGTCCTCGTTTAGATCTTTCATGAGATGAGACGAATTTATGACACTATTTCTTTACTATATAAGTGTGAAATAAAAGAAGGAGACTATGTACTCTTCTGATATGAATGAGTCTATGTATATTATTATGATTATGTGTATGTGGAGGTCTATGTAAACCTCCGACTAGAAGTAGTTGAAATCTTTTAAATTCTTCCTTTATTTTTAATCGATGAATGCAATGATGTAAGCTAAAAGTCTTGTCTTAGTCCTCAAAGAGTATGATGACGCCAATTAAGTCTAGGTTGTAAACTCGGATGTGACAAATTATTTTAAAATTTTGGGTTTAGGGTGTAAAATTTGAGGTTTAGTATCAATGGTTTAGTTTTTAATATTTGGGTTATTGTATTTTAGGCTTGGGGCTTAGGGTTAATTGTAGGGTTAGGATTAGGGTTAATGTTAGGGTTAGGGTTACGATTTAGGTTGTTTTTAGGTTTTAGGGTTTGCGCATAAAGATTGTTTTAATATCTACTGTTTAGTGTTTAACATTAGGGTTTTGATATTTTTGGCTTTGAGATTAGGGTATAGGGTTTAGGGTTAGGTTAAGGATAGGTTTTGGGTTAGGGACTAGTAGGGTTAGGTTTTATTGTTTTTTTGGTTTTAGGTTTTACGATTAAGGATTTTTGGTTTAGAATCTATAGTTTAGTTTTTAATGTTTGGGATTTTGTATTTCGGGCTTGGGGTTTAGGATTAATGGTTTAGCATTATGGTCAGGGTTAAGGTTAGGGTTATGTTTTGGA
This sequence comes from Solanum corneliomulleri, assembly GCA_027704805.1. NCBI lineage: Eukaryota > Viridiplantae > Streptophyta > Magnoliopsida > Solanales > Solanaceae > Solanum > Solanum corneliomulleri. The sequence continues at coordinate 16,595,884 of JAKWIY010003060.1, read as the reverse complement.
TTAGGGTTAGCTTTTAGGTTTTTTATGTTTTAGGGTTTATGGTTTAGGATTTCAGATATAAAATCTATGATTTAATATTTAATGTTTTGGGGTTTTAACTTAGGTTTTGGGGTTTTGACTTAGGTTTTAGGGTTTGGGGTTAAGGTTAGGGTAAGGATTAGGGTTAGGGTGTATTTTTTTTAGGTTTTAGCGTCAAGTTTTAGCGTTTGAAGTTTAAAATCTATGGTTTGGTAATTAAAATTTGGGTTTTGATATTTAGGGCTTAGGTTGCTGGTTTATGATTTAGAGTTATTTTTAGGGTTAAGGTTAGGGTTAGAATAAGGGTTAGGGTTTTGTTTTTTATTTTTTGGTTTTTGGTTTTAGGGTTTCGGATTGGACGTTGAATATCAGTAGTTTAATGTTTAATTTTGGGGTTTTGTATTTTTTGATTGGGGTTTAGGGTGTATGCTAGGTTAGGGTTTAGATTGTTTTTTAGGTTTTACGGTTTAAGGATTTGAGTTGTACTATATATGGTTTAGTGTTGAATTTTAAGGTTTTTGTATTTTTTGCTTTTGGTTTGGACCTAGATAAGGGTTAGGGTTAGGTTTTGGGATAGGGTTGGGGTTACGTTTAGGTATAGGGTTAGGGTTAGTGTTTAGGGGTTTTGTTAGGTTTTAGGTTTTGGGATTTATGATTTTTGTTTAATAATCTCGTATTTAGTTTTGAATGTTAGGGTTTTAGTATTTTTTTCTTTGAGTTTGGTGTTTAAGATTTAGCCATTGGTTTGGGATTTGTGGTTTAGGGTTAGGGTTAAGGATAGGGTTAGTTTTATGGTTGGGTTTAGGGTTTAAGGTTTTCATAGATTTTGGGTTTAGGGTTTAGGATTTTTTTAATATCAATGGTTTAGTGTTTTATGCTTGGATTTATGTATTTTGAGATTTGGGTTTACGATTTATGATTCTATTAGGGTTAGGGTAATTTTAGGGTTAGGGTTAAGGTTTAGATTGTTTTTAGGATATAAGCTATGGGGTTAAAGATTTGAGTTTCAATATCTATGGATTAGTGCTAAATGTTAAGGTTTTGGTATTTTAGAATTTTTTTAGTTGAATTACCCTTTGAAGGGTAGAGGCTGAGCAACACCCCTAGGCCTTATCATTAATAACAAAAAAAATATACAAGGAGGGGGGCATAAACCTAACCTCCAAACCTACGATGGTTTAGAGACAACTTTTCAAAAAAGGAAGTCAACTCCTCCCCTTACAATGAAAGATAAAACAAAAGTTCTAAGAACCTAAGGAGAGGACTTCTCTCATTACATAGTATCTAGGAAGCATAAATAAGGGAGACTATCCCTTTGCATATTCAAAATATAAATTACACTAACCTATTGAAAGTAGCTGTAATTTTGAATTATAGTTAATTGAAAAGATATAATAATCTGAAGAAGGTTCAAAACTTTTTTTTGTCTTCTTTCTTCTCAAACATGGCATCTTTAACAAGTCAAGTTGATAGAAGTCCATTGCTTCTTTAGGTAGTTGATGGCTGTTGAAATATACCTGAGGAGTGGCTATGTTTTGACAATGCATCTGCTACCCAATTTCCTTCTCTGAATACATGAATGCATTTGAATTTGTGGACTTGATTTATGAGGTTTTGCAGCCTTCCAATTTGAGTGATGATACTCCATTGTGGGGCTGCTTTCTGTAGGATCCAGTTCACAACTAATTGAGTATCAAGCTCCAATAAAATGTTCCTATAATCAAGCTCAATTTCCCACTTTAAACCAAATATGGCAGCTTCAGCTTTATCTTTGTTTTTTGTTCCTTCTCCAAGTGGTGTTGTGAAAACCATCAACACTCTGCATTCTTTATCCCTCAAAATACATCCAGCCACAAGTTTTCCTGGATTAGTGAGTGCACTTCCATCTGTATTTACCTTAATTCATTGATCTGGTGGTTTAATCAATGTTACCATGTTCACTATGGTGTTGTGAATACACCTTTTCACTCTTTTGGATTAAATCAGTCCACTTTTTAGGCCATTTAACATGAGGTAAGGCATTGTTTTGCATTTTGAAGTTGTATTTGTAGAGTGCATACTTCACCCGGCTGATGTTTGTTGCTTTACCTTTTTATTTTCATGCACAAATGTTCTTCCATAAGTTCTAACATATGAATATTGGCGTGGCTTGCAACATTAGTTTGTGGGCTGCATTCTTTGGCTTGGCTGCCCACCACTGTTTGATCAAAACCTGCAGTGATGAGTGGTATAGTTGTATCCCTACACTACCTGCAAAAAGCTCCATACCTTGGCTACAAATTGCCTTGAATTGAATGTGTGTTCTATGACATCCATACCTTCTCTATCAAGACATCAAAAACAACGTGATGGCTCAATGCCAAAGTTAGTCAATCTTTGATTTATAGGGAGTTTACCCCTTAGGGTTCTCCATAAAAGAAAGGACGATTTGAAGGGTATGTTTTTATGCCATAGAAGTGAATTGAATTGATTCTTGGCTCTTTTGTTTATGATTCCCTCCCAAGCTGAAGAACAACTAAAGCTCCCATGATTATTGAGTTTCCACACATCTTGTTCATGAAGGTGATGTTGAGTAGAGATCTTTCTAGCCAAGATGTTGGAGAACTGATTGGGAGGTACTTGCTCTATTAGTTTTCTCCAACTCCACTTCCCATCTTCCAAAAATTTAGCCAATGTAGAATTGTAAAATCTGTTGCTATTGGTGGTGTATTGTGCCAGTGGGCTAGTGCCATACAAATTATCACACCAAAAGGAACAATTTCCAGGTAGAAGTTTCTAATGGATGTGTTACTCAACTTGTCGTCTGTTAATTAACATATGTTTCCAAATCAGTTACTCTCTAGTGTCCCATTTTTTGCTTACACGGTTAGATATTTGATAGTATTTTTCTCTCAAAAAATCTCACCACAGTGTTCATTTTGTTCAAGAGACCCACCACTGCTTGATTAGGAAAATTTCAAATATCTTGTAAGTTTCTCATTCCCACCCCCACCCATCATCATAGGGGTAGCTTATATTTTTCCATAAAGCCCAATGGTACCTCTTGCTATAACTTTTAATACACATAAAAAGTCAGCAATAGGCACTTGTATTTGCCTAAGTACAGTAACTTGAGGGGTTACTGCAGATAGAAGGTGGATAGGGACAGTCTATAGAACACGTTTTGTGAGTACTACCTTTCCTCCATAGCTTAATTTTTTTGTTTGCCAACCTGTAATCCTGTAATAAAACTTGTTAACGAGATCAAAGAAGTAGATATTCCGAGGCCTTCCAATAAATAAAGGGCATCCAAGGTAAGTAATAGAACTCTGCTTTTGTTTGAAACCTGCCAGCCTTTTAATTTTATCTCTAGTACTATTGAAAGCATTAGAGTGAAAAATAAAGTTGTTTTTTTCTCTATTGATGAGTTGTCCAGAAGTTTCTTCATACTCCTTCAAGGATTCCATAAAATTTTTAAAGTTTTGCATCTTCCAGAGGTGAACAAAATTATGTCATCAGTAAAACTGAAATGATTCACTTGTGGACCCCTCATTTCCGTGAAAAAACCATGCTACTCCGTGTGATTGTGTATCCTGTTGAGTGATTTTGATAATACCTCAGCACCTAAAATAAATAGGACAGGGGAAAGAGGGTAACCTTTCTTGAGGCCTCTAGAGGAGTCAAATAATCCATGCCTTTTACCATTCAAAATGATTGAGTACAAATTGTTTACCATGGTTCTCCACACCATAATAATGAACACATCAACAAATCCAATTTTCATAGAACTACGCAAATATAAGAACATGAAACCTTTTCATAAGCTTTTACCATGCCTAGTTAAATTATCAGATTGCTACCAATGTTCGGTTTCTTGATTTGGTGAATGATTTCCGAAGCTAACATGATGTTCTCAGAGATACTTCTTCCTTTAAGAAACCCGAAATTGTTAGGACAAACTAAGGCAGGGAGGATAGGGCTATGTCTTTTGCATATTAGCTAAGATATGATTTTGCTAGTGAAGTTACTCAGACATATAGGCCTAAACTCATTAAGCTTGTTTGGATTGTTAGAAATCATCTGTCCACTGAAAAAAGCCTGAAAAACCCCCATTAGATCATTCTTCATAATATGCAAACACTTTTGAAAGAAGTACCCATTCATACCATGAGGGCTAGCTGCAGAATTAAGATTAATAGAAAAATCCACCTCTTAAAGTTCATCCATACTAGGAATATTGGTAAGCTAAGATTTTGGTCCTGACTAATCATCCTTGGAATGCATTCCAAAGTATGATAATTAATAAGCTTTTCTGCACCAGTAAGGATTTCTTTGAAGTGTTTACAAGATGTCTGAGCAATGTTGTCTTCACCTTGTATCCAATATCCATTTTCATTGACAACTTTATGAATAAATAACTTCCTTCTTCTTACCCTTATTACTTAATGGAAGTATTTAGAGTTTGTATCACCCTCTTTAAAACATTGGAGTTGGGTTTTTTTTCTTCAATATAGTGTCTTCCAACTTGAGAAACCTGATGTATTTTGCATTAATTTCATGAAGGCTACTTCTATTGGAATCACTCAGGTCAATGATGTTGTTATCCTCAACTTTGTGCATTTGTTCCTCATACATCCTAACCTTCTGGAAAAATATCACCAAATTCTTTATTTGACCAAACACTAAGAGTGTTTGATAACTTTTTCATTTTTTGGTGAAATCTCTACATAGAAGTACCTGCCACTTTCTTTTCCCAGTAGGTTTTTTTTTCAGTTTCCAAGAAGTGAGGGTTTTCAACCCAACAGTTGACAAATCGGAAGTACCTGATGTGATCAGTTGCGGTGGAAACCATTTCCATAAGAAGAGGATAATGATCAGATCCAGTAGCTGACAAGTGAATTATGGTGTTTTGAGGAATCTTTTCCAACTATGAATCATTTACTATAGCCCTGTCAAGTCTCTTCCATATTCTATGATTAATACCCCTCTTCTTAGACAGGTGAATTTATGACAACTAAAAACAATGTCCAAAAGGCCACATGCTTCAATGTTAGATATAAAATCCATACTTTTCCTCATGTTATAAGGCATCCCTCCAAGTGTTTCATCCACATCAGTTATAACATCGAAATCTTCCACAGAACCCCAAGGATTGGTAGTTATTGTGGCTTGCCATAACATTTTATACCAAAGCGGTCTCCTGAGGTGATTATTGCATTTTGCATAAAAAAAGTACTAGAAAATTGGTATTGTAATTCATTGTGTTTCATTTCACAAGTGATTTGCTGTTAATCTTCATCAAGAATATTACAGTCAATATCACTTTTCAAAAAAATCCAACTTTTACCATTACAATTACTAGTAGGATTTTCCATGTATAATTGAACCTTAAAGCTTTGAACATACACACTATCAAAGAAAGGTTACAATATAGTGATAAGAAATAAATGGTGGAGTTTCTTGAGCATCCTGAGTCTCTCCAATACCTCTTGAGTGTTGATCCCTCTAATATTCCATATGATTGTACTAATCATTGGGAAGATCTAGAGGGAAAGAGCCTAGTGTTAGGTCTGCCAGCAGTGACAATGTTGATATCATTTTTCTTGAAGTGGAATTTGTCATGTTGGAACCCTATTGGGAATAGGCATAGAGTTTGTGTAACTTGTTGAATCACCTCATTAGGGGATGATCATTATGAGGACTAAAGGCCTTAATAAGAGACTCACTAGTCTCTTCATCGACATCAGGATCATCTACGGAGTGGTTGTACCTATCAAGATCATCTTCTGAATTATCCACTTCATACTCATCAAAAAGAGGTGTTGTATTGAACTTACAAACTCGTTGTCTCTTATCAGGAGGTTCAGATGTTGGAGGTTTCATATACTGAGACTGTAGAGGAAGAATATTCATCCCTTGGTTATCATTGACCATAATAAAGTTTTTTGAAGTTTCTTCCTCCATATCGTATTCCTGTTCATTGTTATTGTCCTGTTGTTTGCTCTGTCTCTTTTTAGAAGCATCTCTTCTCTGTTTACTAGGCTTGTTTTTTCTCTTTGGAGTGCTTTTCGGAGTACAACTATTAATCTGTTTCCCTTTATTTTTATCTTCCTCTTTTTCAATCTGTTGTTTTGCCTTATTTTTTCCCTGCCTGTTATCTTGTTGTTGACTTTGTTGTTGTTCCCCTTGTTGCTGCCTATATGTAGAATATCAATGGCTCTAAGGTCTGACTATGGTCAATATCCTACACTTCATGCATAACATGAGGCAAACTTTTCCAATTTAGTAACCCTTTTCTGCAAGTTAGTTGTTTTCTCCTTACACCCTCCATCCATACATTCAATAAATTAATCAGTAAAACCAACAGCAACATCAATTATATTGTGGTGATGGGGACTTGGGAGCATTGAGTCAATACCTTTGGTCTTCTGATTTTACGCTACAACAACCTACTACTTTTGTTCCTTGTATGTGTTGAGAATGTTTATGACAATTGAGGTCATTGCATTTCCATTTTTTGGTTGAACATACTGAGTTGTTGTTCTCATGGTATCTTCCTTTCTTGTTTGGTCTGTCTCCTGCTGTTCCTACACTTCAAGATTACAAAAAGTATTATGAGTTTGAATGTTTGTTCAACATGTTGGAGCCTTTTCTGTTTCTGGCTATCATTGCTTCTTTGCATTTGATGTGAAACTATCCTTCAAACATATTTAGATTTGGTTAGATCCTTATTTTTATGTTGTCTCTTTTTATGTGTTTGCCAATCTTCGTGTAACTCAGCTTGCTTATCTTAATCCTTTGAATTGAGGGTGTTTCTTCCTTCTTGTTGGCTTACAGGTTGGTTCCTTGCTTTACTCTAGCCATCATATTTCTGAGTTCTCACCTTTAATTTTTGTTTTGATGAGATTTTTTCTGCAGCCTCAGTATTACTTTGTCCTGCACCTTAGAATCTTTGTGTCCACTCTGTTCCTATTCTCTATTAGAATTATTATAAGATTCCCATTCCTTTTTGAAATCTTCATATGTTTTGTTGATTGTACATTCATGTTCCATGTGCCCCTAATGTCTACAGTACATGCAATAGTAAGGGATGCCTCATATTCAACATTAAACCATCTCCTTTTGTTGGGGTTTGAGTTCTTCAATCCCATAAAAATATGACTGGGTCTTGCTTTGGTAAGGTAAAACTATATTTTTACTCTTAGGGTGCTACCTCCAGTCCTTTGGGAGGATGGTGACTCAAGAGACAACATCTTCCGCATTGACTCTACTTTAGTTGTAAACAACACTTTGTTGTAACATTGCCAAGTAAGCCTGGAACAGCCACCCAAATGGCAACAATGGGCGTTTCTTCTTCAGGGGTGAAATCAGGGGTTCAAGTTTGTATTCTCATCACTTGCCCTTCAATATTCATTTCGTCCAAATAGTTTTGTAGTCAAACTCATCATCAAGGTCGATATAAATATGCCTAGAACTGAAATGTGTGATCTTCACACTCCCTGTGAGTTGAGTTTTGAGAATGAATCTTTTCCTAACAAGCTCCATTTTAGGCATCGTATTAGTGAACTTCCCCACAACGGTGTACTTGCAAACCTCAGCCTATTTCACATAATTATAATCCTCATCAAGAAGCATAACAGTTAATCCCTCTCTATTCCTATGTATAGGATCATTTAAAACAATAGGAATTTCATTCTTAGACTTATTATATCTCAACCTTGCAGCAAAGGATTGCACAACAGTTTAGGGTGCAGGTTCAGAATTTTTTGTATTTTTCACATTGTTGTTAGAATTCTGAACTTGTTGTTGGTTGATAGGATTTCTAGAAGTTGTATGAACAACAATACTGCCCTCTGCCTATTAGCTCTATCAGATTGAGAAATAGGCTCATGCCTAGAGTAGTTGTTTGATATTTTTTTGAAGTTGTTATGATACTCCACACTTGCTTGATTGGTTGGATTCGCTGAGTTTTCTACTCATTTTATTTTAGGTGTCTTTAGATTGATAATTTTTCTTTACATCAGTCCCTTGAACTAGTTTAAAGACATGCTTGCAGCTTCCAGCATTCCTTTTCTCATTTCTTCGATGTTGGGATTCCATGCCTGATTGATCAATTTTTTTAGTTGAGTGTTCTTGCCTTTATACCTGGACATTCCCTTATTTTTCACCTATGTAATCTTGGTGAGGTGTGGTTTGCGAATTACTCGCATAAAAATTCTGAGTTATATATGATGAATTACCTTCCATACAAAAGGAAATTTTCGATGAGTGTGTTTCATTTGATAAGTCTGCTGTTTGCATCCTCATAATGTTCCTGTTAGTTCCATGTTGGTCAATTGATTTCTCTTCCTGTTATATTTTATTTTCTTCTCCAATTATTGTTACTTCAATTGACTAAGAAACCTCAACGTTGGTGTTTTGATTTGAATTTCAATTAGAAAGGAAGGTCATCCCTTCACTTTCGTGTCTTTCTTGTTGTATTTTGGAATAGGATTAGTGTAAGATGTTGAATTGTTGTTATTGTTGATATCTCCCTTGAGATGGTTATAAATATCTTTTAGATGGATGTTCTTGGCCTAAGAATCAGTCTCCTTTGACGAGTTTCCATGAGTTTCAATTATTTGAGTTCTATCTTCATCGGAGTTCTCCCGGTCGGCAATTCCACCGTTCATTTCTCTTGAAATATGAGTGAGATAGACCTCATCATTGGGGGAACATACCCAGTGGTCGAATCTTTAGGAGTTTCACTAGAAGTTGATCGAATTTGAGTACATGACTTAGACAATGCACTCGCGATTCCTTTATAAATCGCCTCTTGATTCTGACTGATTGCAACGTTGAACATCTCTTATTTTTTGTTATGTGGTAGATCTTGATGAAGAGTATTCATTGCAATTATCTTTTCTTCTCAATTCCACCAAGAAATTCTTTGGGAAATATTTTCTCGTTCTCTATGGAACTCCCTCTCTGCAATCGTAGTGTTCATTGTATCATTGTCCTACGACTTCAAGGAGTTTTGAGATTAAATCTTGGAGCATTCTTGGGGTTTGTTTCTATCTATATGGCGCTCCTTTTGGATTTGGTCCATCGGCCATTCGACCCCTACCGGCGGCGCATGCGGCGTTGCAGCGGTGCTCTTACCTGGCTTTTCTATATTCGTTGAAAGAGAGAGAGAGAGAGAATCTATTAGGAGAGAGAAAATCTAGAGAGACAAAAAAAATTTGGAAAATGAGGGGTTTAGGGTCTAGTTTAAAGTGTAAGGATAGGGTTAGTGTTAGGGTTAGGGTAAGGTTTACGGTTCAGTGTTTTTTTAGGTTTTAGGTTTTGGGGTTTAGGATTTTTTATTTAATTAAGTGTTTAATATTTGGGTTTTGGTATTTTGGGCTTGGGGTTTTGGGTTTTGCGTTTAGGCTAATTGTTAGAGTTAAAGTTTGGGTTAGAGTTTGAGTTTGGGTTAGGGTTTAGGTGTTTTTTTATGTTTTTTTGTGATTTTGGTTTAGTATATAAGGTTTAAAATATATGGTTTAGTGTTTAGTTTCTAGGGATTTGTATTTTGGACTAAGGTTTTTTTTGGGCATAGTATTTATGGTAGGGGTGTAGGTTTTATTTTAGGTTTTATTATTCAGGGCTTAGCATTTGAGGTTCAAAATATTTTGTCTAGTGTTTACATTTGTGTTTTGATATTTTGGGCCTTGGTTTAAAGATTTATGGTAAGGTTTGTGTTAGGGCTAATGGGGTTAGGGTTAGGTTTTAGGTTTTTTTTTGAAGGTTTGGGGTTATTGCATTATAATATCTATCTTTTAGTGTTTAATATTATGGTTTTTTTTTACTTTGGGCTTTGGGTTTTAGGTTGAGGTTAAGGATAGGATTAGTGTTATTGCTAGGGATAGGTTTAGGGTTACTATATTTTTTTTTTAAGTTTTAGGTTTCGGAGTTTAGGATTTTTTTTTAAACTCTATGGTTTTTAGTGTTTCATATTTGGGTTTTACTATTGTTGGCATGGGATTTTGGGTTAATTATTTAGGTATAGGATTTTGGTTAATGTTAGGGTTAGGGTTATGTTTTAGGTTGCTTTTAGGTTTTAGGGTTTGTGTTAAGGATTAGAATTTTAATATTTAAGTTTTAGTGTTCAATTTTAGGGTTTTGGTATTTTGGGCTTTGGGTTTAGGGTTTAGGGTTAGGTTTAAGGATAGGGTAAGAGTTTGGGTTTGGGTTAGGGTTAGGGTTAGGGTTTTTATTTTTATTTTTAGGGTATGTGGTTTAATATTTGAGGTTTAAAATCTATGGTTTAGTGTTTAATGTTTGGGTTTTTGTATTTTGGACTTAGTGTTTTTTGGACTTATGATTTAGGGTTAAGGTATAGGTTTTTTTATATGGTTCAGGGTTTAGCATTTGAAATTTAAAATATATTGTTTAGTATTTAATGTTTGGGTTTTGGTATTTTGGGCTTAGGGTTTTGGATTGATGGTTTAGAGTTGCGGTAAGGGTGAAGGTTAGGGTTAGGGTTAGGGTTAGGGTTTAGGATTCTTTTAGATTTTTGGGTTTAGGATGTAGAATTTGAGATTTAATATCAATGGTTAAGTCTTTATTGTTTGGGTTTAGGTATTTTGGGTTTGGGGTTTAGGGTTTATGGTAGTTGTTTTTAGGTTTAGGGTTTGGGATTAAGGATTTTAGTTGTAATATTTATGGTTTAGTTTTTAACGTTAGGGTTTCGGTATTTTATTCTTTGAGTTTAGGTATTGGCCTTAGTGTTAAGGTTAAGGATAGGGTTAGGATTAGAGTTCGTGTTAGGGATAATATTGGGGTTAGGTTTTTTTTTGGGTTTTTGTTTTGTTGGGTTTAGGATTTTAGGTTTTAAATCTATCGTTTAGTGTTTAGTGTTTGAGTTTTCGTATTTTTGTCTTGGGGTTTCGGGTTAATGGTTTAGAGTTAGGGTTAGGGTTAGGGTTAGGGTTTAGGCTTTTGTTAGATTTTAGGGTTTGTGATTTACGATTTGAGATCTAAAATAAATTATTTAGTTTTTAATGTTTAGGTTTACGTATTTTGAACTAAGGGTTTTTTTGGTACTTAGGGTTTAGGGTTAGGGTGTAGTTTTTTTTAGGTTTAATGGTTGAGGATTTAGCCTTTGAGTTTTAAAATCTGTTGTTTAGTTTTTAATGTTTGTGTTTTGATATTTTGGGCCTTTTTTTAGTTGAATACCACCTGGAGGGGTAGGGGCTGAGAAACACCCCCAGGCCTTATCATTAATAACAAAAATAAAATACAAGGAGGGGAACATAAACCTAACCTCCAACCTAAGATGGTTTAAAATAAATTTCCCAAAGGAACTCAACTCCTCCGCTTACATAATAATGAAACCAAAATACAAAGCACCTAAGGAGAGGACTCCTCTTCATACAAAGTATCTAGCAAACATAAATTAGGGAGACTCTCCCTTTACAAGAACGCCTATAAAGTAAACTAACATAATAAAATTAGCTATAATTTTAGTTATAGCTAAATTGAAAAGATATACAATCTCAAAGAGGTTCAAAATTCTCTGTCTTCTTTCTTCTAAAATTAGGCATCCCCAATAAGACAAGTTGATAGTAGGACTTTGCTTCTTTAGGTAGTTGATGGCTGTTGAAATATACCTGAGGAGAGGCAGTGTTGTAACTATGTTTTTACAATGCATCTACTGCGCAATTTGCTTCTCTGAATACATGAATGCATTTGAAGTTGTGGATTTGAGCTATATGATGTTGCAGCCTTCCAAGATAAGTGATGATACTCCATAGAGGGACTGCATTCATTAGGACCCATTTCACTACTAGTTGAGAGTCAATTTCCAAAATTATGTTCCTCTATCCAAGCTCAAGTGCCCAAGTTAAACCAATGATGGCTGCCTCTATTTCAGCTTTGTTGTTTTTTCCTTCTCCAAGTGGTGTTGTGAAAGACATCACCAATTTGCCATGTTTGTCTTTAAAGATACAACAAGTTCCCAGCCTACCAGGGTTCAGGAGTGCACTGCCATCAGTGTTTACTTTGAGCCACTGATCTGCAGGTTTAATCTATTTCACCATGTTAGCCTTGATGTCATGCACACACTTTTTACTCTTTTGGATTAGATCAGTCCACTTTGCAGGCCATTGGAGATATGGAAATGCACAGTTCAGCATTTTGAAGTTGTCTTTGTAGACTGCATACCTCACCCTGCTGATGTTGGTTGCTTTACCTCCATACTTGCAGGCATACTTGTTCTTCCATAGATTCCAATAGATGAATATTGGAGTATCTTGTAGCAGTAGTTTGTGGTCTGCATCTTTGGTCTTTGTTGTCAACCATTGCTGTAGAAGCAGCTGCAATAAGGAATCATCCCGCTGTAGGACTGCACTTCCTGCAAAATAACTCCAAACCTTGGCTACAAATTACCCTGAATTGCATGTGTGTTCTATGTTGTCCATACCTGCCCTACCAAGACAACAAAAACAATGTGATGGCTCAACGCAAAAGCTAGTCAATCTTTCATTAGTAGGGAGTTTACCCCTAAGGGTTCTCCATATTAAAAAAGAAAATTTAAAACTAACGTTTTTAGGCTATATCAAGGAATTGAAATGATTCTTGACTCTTTATCTCTGATTTCCTCCCAAGCTGAAGAACAGGTGAAGCTCCCATGATTGTTGAGTTTCCACTTCCCTTCCTCCCAAAAATTAGCCACTGTAGAGTTGTTCAATCTCTTACTATTGGTGGTTAATTGTTCTAATGGTCTAATGCCAAGCCAATTATCCCACCAAAAGGAACAATTTCCAGCTTGAAGTTTCCATTGGATGTGTTGCTCCACTTGTTGTATGTTCATCAGCATGTATTACCAAGTTAAAGTGTCTCCATTATCCTATTTTTTGCTGATAGGGTTGGACCTTTAACTGTATTTTACGCTCAAAAAATCTCCCCACAAGGTTTTGGTTGGTTCTAAAAATCCACCATTGTTTGAATTGGAAGGCCTAACAAATGTCTTTTAGATTCCACATGCTCACTCCTCCCTCATCATAAGGGAAGCTTAGTTTTTTTTCAAGAAGCCCAATGGTACCTCTTCAATTCACTTTTCCATCCCTAGATGAAGTCATCCATAAGAATTAGAATTTGTTTAAGAATAGTAGCTGGAGGAGTAACTGCACAAAGTAGGTGAATAGGGAGGGCCTGTAACACATGTTTTGTAAGAATTGCTTTTCCACCATAGCTATGTTTATTGGTTTGCCAACTTGTAATCCTGCCAAAAACATTATTCACAAGGTCATAAAAATATATATTCCTAGGCCTACAAACAAATAAAGGGCAGCCTAGGTAAGTAATAGGACCTTGCCTTTGTTTAAAACTTGTAAGTCTCTTTATTCTATTTATTGTGCTATTGAAAGCAGTAGAGTGTAGCATAATGTGACTTTTATCTCCATTGATGAGTTACTCTGAAGTATGTTCATACTCCTTTAAGGTATTCATTAATAATTTCAAAGTTTTGCATCTTATTGAAGTGAACAAAATTATATCATCAGCAAAACTGAGATGGTTTACTTGTGGCCGCCTTGTTTCCATGAAGAAACCATGGTAATCTGGGTGATTGTGTAGTTTGTTTAATGATCTTGATAATAACTCTGCACCTAAAATAAATAGGTCCGGAGAAAGAGGATCACCTTGCTTGAGACCTCTAGTGGAATGAAAAAAGTCATATATCTAACCATTGACAATGATTGAATACCAATTGTTAGCCATGAATCTCCACTGAAAAAGGCCTGTACAACCCCCATTAGATCATTCTTGATAATATGCCAACACTTTTCAAAGAAATAAACATTCATACCATTAGGTCCAGCTACAAAATTAGGATTCATAGAAAAAACCACCTTTTTAAGTTCATCAATACTAGGAATATTGGTAAGATGAGTATTTTTGTCTTTAGTAATCATCCTTTAAATGCATTCCAAAGTATGTTTTTGGATAAGATTTTCTTCACCATTAAAGATTTCTATGATATGTTCACAAGCTACCTGAGCAATGTTGTCACCACTCGTGTCCAATCTCAATTTTCATTAACAACTTTATGAATATATAACTTCCTTGTTCTTCCCCTTATCACAGAATGGAGTTAGTATAAGCCTCTTAAAACAATTGAAGCTGGGTTTTTCGTGTAAAACTAGTATCTTCCAACTTGAGAAACTTGATGTACTTTGCATTAATTTCATGAAGGATACTTCTATTTGAGTCATTAGGGTTAGTGATGTAGTTTTCTTCAGCCTTGTGCCCTTGTTCCTCATACATCCCAGCCTTTCGGAAATATCACCAAATTCTATCTTAGAGCAAACACTAAGAGTGTTTGACAGCCTTTTCATTTGTTCTTTATATCTCCACATACAAGTACCTGCCACTTCCTTCTCAAAACAGGTTTTAACAGTTTCCATGAAATGGGGTTCGAAACCCAACAATTGAGAAATTTTAAGTACTTGATGTGATCAGTAGTTGTGAAGACCATTTCCATAAGAACAGGACGATGATCAAACCCCGTAGCTGTCAAGTGAGTTATATTGGTGCAGGCATCTTTTTCAACCATGAATCATTTACCATAGCCCTGTCAAGCCTCTTTCGAATATCGTGATGAGTACCCCTCTTGTTGGACCATTTGATTTTCTGACCACTAAAGCCAATGTCCAAAAGGCGACAGGCTTCGATGACAGCTATAAAACCCATACTTTTCCTCATGTTATAAGGCAGCCCTCTATGTTTTTCCTCCACTGAAGTTATAAAATTGAAATGACCTACAGTACACCAAGGGTTGTCATTAGAAGTGGCTTGTTTAATGTTTTTTTCATAAGGAGGTCTCCTAAGGTGATCTTTGTATTTAGCATAAACAAATTTACTAGTAAATTGGTATTTTAATTCATTGTGTTTTATGTTGCAAGTGATTTGTTGTTCATCATCATCACGAATATTACAACCAATATCATTTCTCCAAAAAACCCAAATATTACCATTACAATTACTAGTAGCATTTTCCATACTTAATTGGAACTTAAAGCTTTGAACATTCACACTATCAGATAAAGGTTCAAAAATAGTGATAACAGATAAATGGTGAAGATTCCGGAGCATCTTGAGTCTCTCCATCACCCCTTGAGTGTTGATCCTCTCTCATATTCCATATGATTGTACTAATCATTAGTGAGATCTAGAGGAGAAGAGCCTAGTATTAGGTCATCCAGCATTGACAGTATTGACATCTTGTTTCTTGAAAAGAAATTTTTCATGGTGGGAACCCCTTGGAGATAGACATTGACTTTGTGTTACTTGTTGGATCTCTTCCTCTAGGGTCTGATAATTATGAGGACTAAATGCATTAATAAGGGCCTCACTAGTCTCATCATCCTCATCAACTTCTTCTAGGGACTGTTTATCCCCATCTATTTCATCTTTAGAATTATCCACAGCCTATTGATATATATTAGGCATCTTATTCATCTTAGAAATTTTTTGTCTCTTATCTGGTGGTTCAGATGACGGTGGAGTCATATATTGACCATGAAGAGGGAGGATATCCAATCCATGATTATCATTACCCATAAAAAATTTGTTGCATGATTCCTCTCTCTTTTCTTGTCCCTGATCATTGCCATTGGTTTGTAGTATATTATGTCTACTTTTAGTAGCATCCCTTTTCCGTTTGCTGAGGTTGTTTTTTCTCTTTGGAGTGCTTTCCCTAGTACAAGTACCAGCATGTTTCCCTTTATCTTTATTTCCTTCATTTTACGATTTTTTTTCCTTATAATTGTCAGAATCTTGTTTCCTGTTATCTCTGTTCTTTATTTGCTATTTGTTGTGTTGTTTCTCCCCTTGTTGCTGCTTGTTCCTAGAATTATCAAGGGCTATAGAGTATGGCGTATCGTCAACCAACCCCTTATGCAGAACATGAGGCAAACTCCCCCATTTGGCAAACCCATCCTCCAAGTAAGTGATTTTCTCCTAACACCCCAATCCATACCTTCAACAGGGTCACGACCCAACCCGATGGGCCGTGACTAGTGCCCGTTTTAGACACCCACATACGAACCTGCTAAGTATAACCAACTGAAACTAAGACAATATGAAATTTAATCAAATGAAGCCAACCCCAACGTCATATATATATAAAGAGGACCTGTCTCATAAGGAATCATAACCATTCAACCGTAACAACATACGCAAGCCGACCAGGCTGCCACTATCCAAAGCATAATAACATACGTAAGCCGACAAGGCTGCCACTACACAATACACAATTATGTACGCAGCCGACAAGGCTGCCCCTGTACAAGCGGACATTTCAAACAAACAATGTCCAGACCATTATCCAAAACATATATATACAACCCACATAATGTCCACAGACCTCTAAGAGTACAGTAGTGAAACTCGACGGGACAGGGCCCCGCCATACCCATAGACGAGCAAAAGACTACACAAAAAGTTATGTACCAAAACGGCTGGGCTCCGGAACAGTGGAGCTCTCCCAATCAGCAGAGTAGATATCCTAGGCGGGAGGATCACCGAACTGTGCGTCTACTCCAGCGGGCATGAAACGCAACCCCCCGAGGAAAGAGGGGTCAGTACGGACAATATACTGAGTATGTAAAGCATAAGGTGAAGATGACAGGATACCAATATGGCAAGTCGAAACAAAATATCGCTACACATGTACCCTTTTATGTGAAAATGATGCATATGTTTAACATATAAGGTGCCCAGCTTCCCTAGTAAGGGGCTCGGCAAAATAATCATCACGTCATCTCCGTCATCATCATCATCATAACCATCCTCATCACCAATCATATATATAATATACATACCCGGCACTCTAGTGAGTGTCTCGGTGACATATGCAAGAAACTCCGCACGAACATTACCCGGCCCAGGACTCGGTGAAAAGATAAATGACTCTATGCATGAGTAGAATATTATGAGGAACCATATGCAATTAAAATGATTTCTTATAACTCAATAGAACAATCAACGTGAACCAGCAAGGAGTATTACAAAAGATTAATGTTTTATCAAGATTATGAACCTTTAATACGTTATGGAAACGTTAAATCTCAATGATTCTAAGAAGCACTACCATAGATATGAGAAATTATCATAGCCTTAGACATAGCCGATATACAGAGGAATTATTGTGGAAGCAAGAATATACGTTACCTAGACGCTCTAGAGGTAAGTATGAAACCTGTCCGTTATTCACTTATTTTTAAAAGTCATGCCAAACAAAGAAAGAAAGGACAGCGTTACATAACGTATAGTTGAGCCGCACGTCCAATATTTACTGCTCAAGCTATTAATCTATAACAAGCAACAATCATGCCGCAATTAGATAAACGTCCACTTTACTATCTTGTAAACTAGCTAATAATCTAACGAAAATCCGGTAGCACTTCCCCAATTTTCCTTACTTCGTTCCAATTCGACAACAACCCAAATTATCCACAGCAATTCCAATAACACATCTAACCCAAAGAATCATATTAAACAGCCCCCTCCCCAAAACAGTTCCGTCTCGGCAATAATAGCAGCGAAGCAATGAAACACCGAGCAATAACTCGTTTTATAATTCGCAACACATCTACCTTATCGTATTCATCCTTTGGAGTATATACTCATAATCACATTGAACATATATATAACACCAAAACAGAATTTTCCCGCAGTTTGCTTTAATCAAAACAGCCAAAGCACCAAAACGACACCACTAATAATCTGATTATGGTTTCCGTTCATACTTAGCACATTGAATAACTAAAACAAACTTCCTAAGCTACTGGTCACTCCCCCTTCTTAATATTAATGGATAATTAGCAAAGGTATTCTAAAGAATTAACACACCAAGCAAGGAGATTACTAACCGAATTATTTCCAGCTCCTGACCAAGAGTTGCAGGGGTTGTTTCTCTATTTCCATGGCTGCCTAAGCCAAGTGGTGAAGAAGATGATATGCAACAATGCATTTCACCACTTTATTTAGTATGGAATGGTTTTCTCCACCTCATTTATAATATGAAGTGGAGGCAGCCCCCCTCTACACGTGTCCACTAAGGCCTGCTCCCAATCTGATCCCTTTTTAATTTTTGCCTTGAGTGGTGGGGCCCACTGGATTAAATTAATCATAATCTGCCACTAATTATGAGTGGTGGGAACCACTAGAATTATATTAATCCTAATCAGCCACTAATTAATCCCTCACTTAAAGTTAATGGCACTAACATTAGCCGAATCATTCTTAATATCACATTTGGAATTAACATCCTTGCCTAATATTTCTTTAATCACTTGGAACTTAAAATAAAATCTCATTCCCCGGACTTACATCTCCTAGATCATGACGCGCACTACGTATAAAATAATACGAGGCATGACAAACTACTTATTTAGAAAAACCATCATCAACATTAATAACATTACGGGAATTGGGTCTTGGGAGCACTGAGTCAATACATGTGCTCTTGTGATTGTAGGCTGCACCACTCTGCTACTTTTGTTAATTGTTTATGTTGTTTCATTTTGTGGTAGGGTAGCTATTAGTAGCCCTTTCTTTTGTTGATTCTACTGTGTACCTAGTCCACTGAAGTGCTCCTTCTCTCTATTGTTTGTCCTCAGTTTTTCCTGCATTTCAAGGTTAGAGAAAATTTTTTGAGTCGGTATATAAGCCATACCTACTGTTTCATGTTCTTGTTGTTGGCTGTCCCTGCTTTTTTGGGATTGTGGTGAAACTGTTCTCCAAACCAACTTGGAGTTAGTTTCCTCCTGATTTTCGTGCTGCCTCTTTTTTTGGGTCTGCCACTATTCTTCCTGTAACTCTACTTGCTGATCCTGTTCATTCTGTTTGAATGAGTATTTTTCTTGTTGATGGCTTGTTAGTTTCTTCCTTGATTGAGTTTGGTTTTCTTCCTTGTTCTTCTGACATTGTGTCTCTGCTGCAACCTCATTTGTAAATTTTTCTTGTTCTTGTAAATTTTATTTGCTCCCTGCTCTTTACTCTTTTTCCCAGCTTCCAGTTCCTTCCTTTTCTTCAACTCATTTTCCGTCCTTTTGATTTTACATTCTTCATCTATATAGCCTTGATGTTTACAGTACGAACAGTAGTTTGGAATCCCTTCATATTCAACCATTAACCATCTTACTTTTTTGGGGTCTGATTTCTTGAATCCCAGTCATACATTAGAAGGTGTTGCTTTGGTAAGGTCAACTTGGACTTTTACTCTAGTAGTGCTACCTCTAGTCATTTGGGAAGTGCGTGAGTCAAGGAATAACACCTTCCCAATAGAATCAAATATAGTAGTCAGGAACACCTTATTGTAAAAATGACAAGATAGGCCAGGAATAGCCACCCATATAGGAAGAAAGGGGGTTTCCTCTTCAGGGGCGAAATCTGTGGCCCAGCCTAAGATTCTCATTTATTGCCCTTCAATAGTCATTTTTAACTTTGTCCAAACTATTTGATAATCAAAATCATTGTCAAGGTCTATGTACACATGCCTAGATTTCAAACGTGTAATTTTCACACTTCCAGTGAGGTGAGTCTAAAGAATGAACGTTTTTCCTACCAATTCCATCTTAGGCATATTGTTAGTGAATTTGCCCACAAGTGTGTACTTACACATCTCAGCCAACTTCACATAATAGTCATCCTCATCTAGGAGAACAGCCGGAAATCCCTGCCTAGTTGTATCGATAGGGATTTCATTCTTATCTTGATTATATCTCAATCTCGTAGCAAATGATTGCACAATATTATAGGGAGTCGGCTCATAGTTTTTATCATGTTTAAAATTTTTTCTGGAATTTTGACCCTACATTTGGTTATTTTTAGATGTACCTTGACCAACATTATTTCCCTATTTAGAATTTTTATCAGTCTGAGAATTGGGATCATACATTGTGTAGTTATTGGATATTTTTGGGAAATTGCTTTGGTAGTTCATGTGAGTTAGATTGGTTGTTTGATGAACAAGCTCCAAGATGGTTGTAGTTTTCCTTGGATTGTTCTTTTTGTCTTTTTTTCCTTTCCTTGAACTTTTTCAGTGACTTGCTTGGCTTCTTCAACCTTGTTTTTCCCATTCTCCTCTTTCTGCACTTCCATGCGTGATTGCTCAAGTTTTTTACTTGACATATCATTTGAATTACTTGTAATAAGGTTAGTATTTACATGTGATGAGCTACAAACAATGTCAAAGGAAAAACTTGAAGTTTGTGTGTCATTTGATGAGGATTTCGTGTGTATCCTCCTAGTGTTGATGTTAGAATCCTTTTGCGCAGTCGACTTCTCTCCCATTTGGAATTTGCTTACTTCCCGCAATTATTTTTGCTCCATTTAATTGAGATTCAACTAGGGTTGTGTCCTGTTCAGCACCACGATCAGCAGCAGAGGTTTCTACTACACTATCATGCTTTTCCTGCAGAATTTTTGCTGTAGAATCAATGGAAGTTGTTGAAGTGTTATACACACTGATTTTACCCTTGAAATGGTTGAATAAGAATGTTCGATGGATGGATTTAGTCTGAGAATCAGTGTTGTTCGACATGCTTCCATGGACTCCAATGTTTGGAACTCTATTCTCGCCGGAGTTCTCCTCACCGGCGATTCTGTCGTCCATTCCACCTAAAATTCTAGTGAGATTGGCGTCATCTATAAGGGAACAAAACCCATTGGTGGAATTATAATGAGCTTTGCTTGAAGATGATCGACTTTTAGTGCGCAACTCATGTTATGCACTAGCGATTGCTTCAAGAGTCGCCATTAAATTTTGGTCAACTAGGTGGTGGAATTCTCCAATTTTTGGTTATGTTGTAGGTCTTGTTGAGGAGAATCCGTTTCCATCATCCTCTCTCCTCGATTCAACACAGAAATTCCTTGGGACTTAATTACTCATTCTCTATCAAAGTCACATCCTGAAAGCGCAGCATTCATCGCGTAACTGTCCTGTGGATTCAAGGATTTTTGAATGGATAATGTGCGTGGTTCTCTAGGGATTGTTTCTATCATAATAGCGCTCCTTTTGCTATGGTCCGGCGGCCATTAGACGCTCGCCGACAGTGCATGCGCCATTGCGGTGGTGTGCGTACGTAGCTTTCAGTAGCCATTGTGAGCTGCTGAGAGTGTCTAAAGAGAGAGGAAATTCTAGAGAGAGAAAACAACTAGAAAATGGGGGCGTGATTATATTTTGGGGTTAGGGTTTTGGGTTTATGGTATAGAATTAGGGTTAGGGATAAGATTAGGGTGATATAGATATACATATATATATTTATATTAGTTTTTTGGGTTTAGGATTTAGTATTAAGGTTTAATATCTATTGTTTAATGATTAGTGTTTAGGTTTTGGTATTTTTGGTTTGAGGTTTAGGATTTATGGTAGGGTTTAGTGTTTCGGTAGTTATTTAGGTTTTAGGGTTTAGGGTTAAGGATTTAAGTTATAATCTCTATGGTTTAGTGTTCAATGTTAGGGTTTCAGTATTTTAGGCTTAGGATTTAAGGTTTTAGGTTTAGGGTTAGGGTTAAGGATAGGGGCAGGGTTAGGGTTTAAAGGTTTTTTAGGTTTTATGTTTTGGGGTTTAGAGTCTATGTTTTAGTGTTTAATGTTTGGGTTTTAGGAATTTTAGGATTAATGTTTTGGGTTAATGGATAAGGATTAGGGTTAGGGTTTTGGTGTTTTTTTGGTATTAGGATTTGTGGTTTAGGATTTGAGGTTTAAAAACTATGATTTAGTGTTTTATATTTGGATTTTCTTATTTTGGACTTAGGGTGTTTTTTGGTCTTAGGATTTAGTGTTTAACGTATTGAATTAAGTTTAGAGTGTAGGTTTTTTTAGTTTATATGGTTCATGGTTTAGCCTTTGAGGTTAAAAATATATGGTTTGGTATTTTGATCTTAGAGTTTAGGGTCTATGGTTTAGATTTAAGGTTGGGGTTAGGGTTTTGTTTATCTTAGGTTTTTAAGTTAAGGGTTTAGGATTTGAGGTTTTATATCAATGGAATATTGTTTAATGTTTGGGTTTTTGACTTTTAAGCTTGGAGTTTTGAATTATTCTAGTGTTAGGTTTAGGATTAGGGTTTAGGTTTTTTTTAGGATTTTGGGTTTGGGATTAAGGATTTGAGTTGTAATATGAATGGTATAGTGTGAAATGTTAGGGTTTTGGTATTTTATGCTTTGGATTTAGGGTTTTGTAACGACCTGTTTAGTCGTTTTGAGCAACAGAGTGCATTTCTGGAAAAACTGCCAGAGACGACGTGTGTCCCGACGGACCGTCGTGGTCACGACGGCCCGTCGAGGAGAGTGTCGTCCCATGGCACTTAGAATTTTGAAATTGGGGGTACTGAAAATCGACTCTTGTAAATTGTGACGGACCTGCAGGACGTGCCGTCACATCCACGATGAACCGTCGTGAGTCCCGTTGCAAAACACTTCAACTTTTGAGAATTTGGTACGAGAAACGAGTTTCTGACCGTGAGGACGGAGGTGCAGGACGGACCGTCACAGGTGTGACGGGCCGTCACAGCCACCTGGAACTGGGAGGTGCGACGACCACCGTGACGGACCGTCGCAGGACGACGGCCCGTCACGGTCACGCAATCCCAGGCAGGGTCCAGGCAGTTTAGGATTTCTCCACACGTTTTTAAGGGTCGTTTTTGACTATTCTTTCCTTAATTATAAAGATTGAGGGGTAACATTAATAAGTCTAATTACTAGGGGTTAAAAGGGGTAACCTTAAGTTATTTAGAGGGGTTTATTGTCCTTTTTCAAACTTAATTATATGATTAATTAGGGTAAAAGAAAGAGGGTTTGAACATAAGAAAACAAAAGAGAAAGAACAGAAAGAGGGATAGAGAGATCGATCGAGAGGCTGAGGAGAATAACAAAGCCTGGGAGATTTCTTGTCGATTTCAATTCTTCGGTGGAGGTAGGTTATGGTTATATTACGATATCGTAGTGAACTCTTGATAGTGAATAATATGTGTTGATGATATTGTAAACTGTCTATATGCTTATTGTATGCTTGTATGAATATGATTATGTGATGTTGATAAAACAAGCATGATGAAAACCATTGAATCCCAAATCTTGAAAGAAACTTTAATCTATGATATTAATGATAATGCCTTGGTATAAAAGAAGGCTTGATGAATTAAAGTGATTGGGATTGATGATGCCTGGTTTAGAGAAGGCTTGATGAACGCATATAATGATATTAGTGGATCGGAGTGTCACGTTCCGACACATAGAATTAGTGGATCGGAGTGTCACGTTCCGACACATAGAATTAGTGGATCGGAGTGTCACGTTCCGACACATAGTATTAGTGGGACGGGTGTCACGAACCGACACGTAGATGTAGGGGATCGGAGTGTCACGTACCGACACATATAGGGGATCGGAGTGTCACGTTCCGACACATATAGGGGATCGGAGTGTCACGTTCCGACACATATAGGGGATCGGAGTGTCACGTACCGACACATAGTAGTAGGGGATCGGAGTGTCACGTACCGACACAAGAGGAGAGAAAGATAATGAATCTCGAAAGATGTTAATATACTCAACATAATGAACTTAATTCCCAAATGAGTATGGTATTGAGGCTTGAGTCCTCATGGATGAACTTGATGGTATTTATTGACGATTATAATACTTGTTGCTACATGTTGAGTTTATAGTTGATTTATAATATTACTTGATATGTATTATGCCTATTTTGAGTTAACCGATGATATCTACTCAGTACGTGTGGTTGTACTGACCCCCTACTTTTATGTTTTCCTCTTGTTATTTGTGTTATGCAGCAAACGTTCCGTCAACTTCGACTCAGCAGTAGATCAAGCCAGTCTTCACTCCATCGGAAATTCAGGGTGAGCTAATGCGTCTAGCTTGGACTGGATCTTCTTCTACAAGTCTCGATGCCTTGAAATTCCGGCATGGACTAGTTTTTACTTGTTTTTAGCTTTTTAGACATTCTTAGATTAGTAAATTGAGATAGATGTTCTTGTGGTGATGACTTCCAGATTTTGGGGATATTAATAATAGTTTTTGATTGTTTTTATTAATGAATTAAGTCTTCCGCATTGTTTTGTTGTTATTGTATTAAAATGTTAAGGGTAAATTGTTTGGTTCGCTCACATAGGAGGGTAAATGTGGGTGCCAGTCGCGTCCCCGATTTGGGTCGTGACAGACTTGGTATCAGAGCATTAGGTTCATTGGTCTCATCACACAAGAACAGGTCTAGTAGAGTCTTAAGGAACGGTAGGGGGGACGCCTTTACTTTTCCTTGAGAGGCTATAAGACTTTAGGAAAATTCCATTCTTTCATTCTTTCTTTCGTGCTACTACTTGAGTCCAATTGGTATCTAGGTGATACAAATTGGTATCTGACCATCTTCATTCTATTTCGCAGATGGTTAGAACTAGAGCAACGACCGCACCAGCAGCAACAACGGAAAGACATGAAACTACTGAGCCAGTCACTGGGGCTGTGGCTCGAGGAGGAACAGCGGCAAGAGGCCGTGGAAGAGGTCGTGGGAGGACGTCCTCTAGAGGAAGAGGACGAGCCCCTAGCCCATCTGATACTAGGGCGGTGACTCCTCCACCGACTGAGGATGCAGTAAGAGAGGGTGAGGAAGGGGAAACCGAACAAGGGCAGAATGAGGAAATGCCACCCCAACCTACCCCAGAGATGATCAACCAAGTACTTGCTTATCTTAGCGGGTTGTCTGATCATGGTCAAGCACCTCCAGTGGTTTCTGCACCAACACCTCCGATTTCAGAGATACGACATGCGGCTACTATGGCTCCCCGCATGGATGCAACATGGGAATAGGCACATTTCCACGTCTGACTACTGGGCCTATTATGACAAACGATCAACACGAACTTTTCAGTAAGTTCTTGAAATTGAAACCCCGGTCTTCAAGGGTGCAGAATCTGAGGATGCTTATGATTTTCTGGTTGATTGTCATGAGCTACTACACAAGATGGGGATAGTAGAGAGGTTTGGTGTCGAGTTCGTGAGCTATCAGTTCCAAGGGAACGCCAAAATGTGGTGGCGTTCACACGTTGAGTGTCAACCAACGGAGGCACCACCTATGACTTGGGAATCATTCTCTAGTTTGTTCATGGAAAAGTATATCCCCGACTTTGAGGGATAGGAAGAGGGATGAGTTCTTGAGTCTTGAACAGGGAAGGATGACAGTAAACGCGTATGAGGCTAAATTTCGCGCACTATCCAGATACGCCACCCAACTTTGTTTCAGTCCACAAGAACGGATCCGCCGTTTTGTGAAGGGTTGAGGTCAGAATTGCGGATTTCAGCCTTACAGATAGCGGCAACGGCAACATCCTTCCAAGAGGTGGTAGACTTTGTGATTGAGGTGGAAGGAGTGAAACCAGATGACTTCACCACGACATCGACATCAAAGAGGTTTCGAAGGGGAGGTGAGTATAATGGTTCTTATTCTAGAGGACAGAACTCCGGAGGTCACTCAAATCGACCAATACAGTCTTCACTACAGACTGTAGTTGGGGGTCCACCTCAGAACGGTCAACACTACTCCGAGCGAGAGACCTATGCCCGATCTAGAGAGTGCTATGGATGTGGGGAGATTGGACATATTAGGAGGAATTGTCCAAAACAGAGTTACAGAGCCCCACTAGCTAGAGGTAGGGGTGGTCATGGTAGAGGCCGTTTTTCTGGAGGACGTGGTGTCGAGGTAATGGCGGTCACCAAAACGGCAGAGGTGAAGGGCCAAAACGGAGCCACTACTACACAACATGGTAGGGGCAACGGACAGACGAATGATAGGCCCATTGTTATGCTTTCCCTGGGAGGTCTGAAGCGGAGGCGTCTGATGCTGTTATCACAGGTAATCTCTTGGTTTGTGATTGCATGGCATCTGTTTTTTTTGACCCTGGCTCCACGTTTTCATATGTATCTTCCTCATTTGCTAACGGTCTAAATTTACATTGTGAATTACTTGACATGCATTATTCGGTTTCTACTCCGGTGGGTGAGTCGTGATAGTCGAAAAGTGTATAGGTCTTGTTTGGTGAATTTTATGGGGAGCAACACTTATGTAGATTTGGTTATTTTAGAAATGGGTGACTTTGATGTAATTCTGGGTATGACTTGGCTTTCTCCAAACTTTGCGATTTTGGATTGTAATGCTAAAACGGTAACGTTAGCCAAGCTGGGGCAGATCCGTTAGTGTGGGAGGGTGACTACACTCCCAATCCGGTGCGTATCATCTCCTTTATTCGTGCTCAGAAGATGGTTAGTAAGGGTTGTCTAGCTTTCTGGCACATCTTAAGGATGACACTACTCAAGTACCATCGATTGAGTCAGTTTCGGTAGTCTGTGAGTTTATGGATGTGTTCCCTGCAGAACTTCCCGGTATGCCACCAGATAGGGATATAGACTTCTGCATTGATTTGGAAACCGGTACTCGCCCCATTTCTATACCCCGTATAGAATGGCTCCCGCCCGATTCCGAATTAAGAGAGTTAAAGGCACAACTTCAAGAGTTGTTGAGCAAAGGCTTCATTAGACCAAGTGCATCTCCTTGGGGTGCTCCGGTGCTATTTGTGAAGAAGAAGGATGGGAGTTTCCGAATGTGCATAGATTACCGACAGTTGAACAAGTAACTATAAGAACAAGTACCCCATTCCTCGCATTGATGACTTGTTCGATCAGTTACAAGGTGCTTGTGTCTTCTCAAAGATTGACTTGAGGTCCGGTTATCACCAATTGAAAATACGAGCAACGGATGTTCCAAAGACTGCTTTTCGAACTAGATATGGGCATTATGAATTTGTGGTAATGTCATTTGGTCTTACGAATGCCCCTGCTGCCTTCATAAGCTTGATGAACGGGATTTTCAAGCCATACTTGGACCTCTTTGTGATTGTGTTTATTGATGATATACTGATATACTCCAAGAGTAAGAAGGAACATGAAGAGCATTTGAGAATGGTGTTAGAGTTGTTGAGAAAGAAAAAGCTTTATGCGAAATTTTCCAAGTGTGAGTTTTGGCTAGATTCAGTGTCCTTCTTGGGGCACGTGGTTTCTAAGGATGGGGTGATGGTGGATCCTTCCAAGATTGAGACAGTGAAGAATTGGGTAAGACCTACAAACGTGTCAGAAATAAGGAGTTTTGTGGGGTTAGCTAGCTACTACCGCCGATTCGTCAAGGGATTCTCTTCTATTGCTTCCCAACTGACGAACTTGACTAAGCAGAATGTTCCATTTGTATGGTCAGATGAATGTGAGGAAAGCTTTCAGAAGCTTAAGACTTTGTTGACAACCGCACCTATCGTTACCTTGCCAATAGAGGGTAAAAACTTCATTGTTTATTGTGACGCATCCTATTCTTGGTTGGGTGCAGTACTAATGCAAGAGAAGAATGTAATTGCTTATGCTTCGAGGCAATTAAAGGTGCATGAACGTAACTATCCAACCCATGATTTGGAATTGGCCGCGGTAGTATTTGCACTAAAGCAATGGAGACACTACTTGTATGGGGTTAAGTGTGAAGTCTACACGGACCATCGTAGCCTACAGTATGTATTCACTCAGAAAGACTTGAACTTGAGACAGAGGAGATGGATGGAACTACTGAAGGACTATGACATCACTATCTTGTATCATCCGGGAAAAGCAAATGTTGTGGCAGATGCTTTGAGTAGGAAGGCCGGAAGCATGGGAAGTCTAGCTCATTTGCAAGCTTCTAGACGCCCATTGGCTAGAGAAGTGCAGATTTTGGCTAATGACCTTATGAGGTTAGAAATAAACGAGAAGGGAGGATTGTTAGCTTGTGTAGAGGCAAAATCCTCTTTCTTGATCAGATTAAGGGGAAACAGTTTGATGATGAGAAACTAAGGCGAATCCGAGACAAAGTGTTGCAAGGAGAGGCTAAGAGGCAATAATTGATGGGGAAGGTGTTTTGAGGATTAAGGGAAGAGTATGTGTACCCCGCATCGATGATTTGATCACCACTATTCTTACAGAAGCTCATAGTTCCGGATATTCTATACATCCTGGTGCGAACCAAGATGTATCGCGACCTAAAGCAACACTTCTTGTGGAGTAGAATGAAGCGAGACATGTTGAGTTTGTTGCCAAATGTCCAAATTGTCAACAAGTAAAGTATGAACACCAGAGACCTGGAGGAACACTTCAGAGAATGCCCATTCCTGAATGGAAGTGGGAGAGAATCGCGATGGACTTCGTGGTTTGTCTTCCCAAGACATTGAGTAAGTATGACTCTATTTGGGTGGTAGTTGATAGGCTAACTAAGTCCGCTCATTTCATTCCGGTCAAGGTGACCTACAATGCAGAGAAGTTAGCCAAGATCTACATCTCAGAGATCGTTCGGTTGCATGGAGTTCCACTCTCCATCATATCAGATAGAGGTACGCAGTTTACTTCTAAGTTTTGGAGAACATTGCATGCTGAATTGGGTACTAGGTTGGACCTTAGTACTGCATTTCATCCTCAGACCGATGGTCAGTCTGAGCGAACGATTCAAGTGTTGGAGGATATGCTTCGCGCGTGTGTGATAGAGTTTGGTGGCCATTGGGATAGCTTCTTACCGTTGGCAGAGTTTTCATACAATAATAACTATCACTCCAGTATTGATATGGCTCCATTTGAAGCATTGTATGGGAGGAGGTGTAGATCTCCCATTGGTTGGTTTGACGCCTTTGAAGTTAGACCTTGGGGGACTGATCTGTTAAGAGATTCTATGGAGAAGGTGAAAGCTATTCAAGAAAAGCTTTTAGCGGCTCAAAGTAGACAAAAGGAGTATGCAGACCGAAAGGTTAGAGACTTAGAGTTCATGGAAGGTGAACAAGTCTTGTTGAAGGTTTCACCCATGAAAGGGGTGATGTGGTTTGTAAAAAGAGGTAAGTTAAGTCCAAGGTACATTGGACCATTTGAAGTGCTTAAGAGGATAGGGGAGGTGGCTTATGAATTAGCCTTACCCCCAGGGCTGTCCGGAGTGCATCCGGTGTTTCATGTATCCATGTTGAAGAGATACCACGGAGATGGAAACTACATTATCCGTTGGGATTCAGTTTTGTTGGATGAGAACTTGACTTATGAAGAGGAACCGGTTGCTATATTAGATAGAGAAGTTCGCAAACTAAGGTCGAGAGAGATTGCATCCATCAAAGTGCAATGGAAGAATCGACCGGTTGAAGAGGCTACTTGGGAGAAGGAGGCAGATATGCAAGAAAAATACCCACATCTGTTTACAGATTCAGGTACTCCTTTTCGCCATTGTTTTCCTTCTTTTGATCGTCGGGGACGAACGATGGGTAAATTGGTATCTATTGTAACGACCTGTTTAGTCGTTTTGAGCAACAGAGTGCATTTCTGGAAAAACTGCCAGAGACGACGTGTGTCCCGACGGACCATCGTGGTCACGACGGCCCGTCGAGGGAGTGTCGTCCCATGGCACTTAGAATTTTGAAATTGGGTACTGAAAATCGACTCTCTGTAAATTGTGACGGACCTGCAGGACGTGCCGTCACATCCACGACGAACCGTCGTGAGTCCCGTTGCAAAACACTTCAACTTTTGAGAATTTGGTACGAGAAACGAGTTTCTGACCGTGAGGACGGAGGTGCAGGACGGACCGTCACAGGTGTGACGGGCCGTCACAGCCACCTGGAACCTGGGGAGGTGCGACGACACCGTGACGGACCGTCGCAGGCACGACGGCCCGTCACAGGTCACGCAATCCCAGGCAGTTTAGGATTTCTCCACACGTTTTAAGGGTCGTTTTTGACTATTCTTTCCTTAATTATAAAGATTGAGGTAAGGGTAACATTAATAAGTCTAATTACTTAGGGGTTAAAAGGGGTAACCTTAAGTTATTAGAGGGTTTATTGTCCTTTTTCACACTTAATTATATGATTAATTAGGGTAAAAGAAAGAGGGTTTGAACATAAGAAAACAAAAGAGAAAGAACAGAAAGAGGGATAGAGAGATCGATCGAGAGGCTGAGGAGAATAACAAAGCCTGGGAGATTTCTTGTCGATTTCAATTCTTCGGTGGAGGTAGGTTATGGTTATATTACGATATTCGTAGTGAACTCTTGATAGTGACTAATATGTGTTGATGATATTGTAAACCTGTCTATATGCTTATTGTATGCTTGTATGAATATGATTATGTGATGTTGATAAAACAAGCATGATGAAAACCATTGAATCCCAAATCTTGAAAGAAACTTTAATCTATGATATTAATGATAATGCCTTGGTATAAAAGAAGGCTTGATGAATTAAAGTGATTGGGATTGATGATGCCTTGGTTTAGAGAAGGCTTGATGAACGCATATAATGAGATTAGTGGATCGGAGTGTCACGTTCCGACACATAGAATTAGTGGATCGGAGTGTCACGTTCCGACACATAGAATTAGTGGATCGGAGTGTCACGTTCCGACACATAGTATTAGTGGGACGGGTGTCACGAACCGACACGTAGATGTAGGGGATCGGAGTGTCACGTACCGACACATATAGGGGATCGGAGGTCACAGTGTCACATTCCGACACATATAGGGGATCGGAGTGTCACGTTCCGACACATATAGGGGATCGGAGTGTCACGTACCGACACATAGTAGTAGGGGATCGGAGTGTCACGTACCGACACAAGAGGAAAAAAAATAATGAATCTCGAAAGATGTTAATATACTCAACATAATGAACTTAATTCCCAAATGAGTATGGTATTGAGGCTTGAGTCCTCATGGATGAACTTGATGGTATTTATTGACGATTATAATACTTGTTGCTACATGTTGAGTTTATAGTGATTTATATATTACTTGATATGTATTATCGCCTATTTTGAGTTAACCGATGATATCTACTCAGTACGTGTGGTTGTACTGACCCCCTACTTTTATGTTTTCCTCTTGTTATTGTGTTATGCAGCAAACGTTCCGTCAACTTCGACTCAGCAGTAGATCAAGCCAGTCTTCACTCCATCGGAAATTCAGGGTGAGCTAATGCGTCTAGCTTGGACTGGATCTTCTTCTACAAGTCTCGATGCCTTGAACTTCCGGCATGGACTAGTTTTACTTGTTTTTAGCTTTTTAGACATTCTTAGATTAGTAAATGAGATAGATGTTTCTTGTGATGATGACTTCCAGATTTTGGGGATAATAATAATAGTTTTTGATTTGTTTTTATTAATGAGTTAAGTTCCGCATTTCTTTTGTTGATATTGTATAAAATGTTAAGGGTAAATTGGTGGTTTGCTCACATAGGAGGGTAAATGTGGGTGCCAGTCGCGTCCCCGATTTGGGTCGTGACAGGTTTAGGGTTTAGGGTAAGGGTTAGTGTTAGGGATAAGGTTAAGGTTAGTGTTTAGTTTTTTAGTTCTTAGATTTTGGGGTTTAAGATTTTAGATTTAAACACTATTATTTAATTTTTAAGGTTTGGGCTTACGTATTTTGGGCTTATGTTTTTTATTGGACTTAGTGTTTACGGTTTAGGGTATAGGGTATAGTGTTAGGGTTAGGGTAAGGTGAAAGGTTAGGGTATATGTTTTTTTTTTATGTTTGATAGTTCATAGTGTATCATTTGAGGTTTAAAACCTATGGTTTAGTATTTAATGTTTAAGTTTTTATATATTGGGCTTAGGGTTTTGGGTTAGGGTTAGGGTTAAGGTTTGGGTAAGGGTTAATGCTAGGGCTTTGGGTTCTCTTAGGTTTTTGGGTTTGGGATTTAGGATTTGAGGTTCAATATCAATGGTTTAGTGTTTAATTTTTGGATTTTTGTATTTTGGGCTTGAGGTGTAGGATTTATTATAGGGTTAGGGTTAAGGTTAGAGTTTAGGTTGTTTTTTAGGTTTTAGGGTATGGGATAAGGATTTCAGTTGTAATACATATAGTTTAGTGTTCAATATTAGAGTTTTTCATATTTTTGTCTCTAGATTTAGTCATTGGGTTAAGGGTTAAGGATAGGGTTAGGGTTAGGGATAGTCATAAGGTTAGGGTTAAATGTTTTTTTTTTGGTTTTAGGTTTTAGGTTTTGGAGTTTAGGAATTTTAGTTTAAAATCTATGGTTTATTGCTTAATGTTGGCGATTTTGTATTTTGGGCTTGGGGTTTTGGGATAATGTTTTATGGTTAGGTTTAAAGTTAAGGATAGGTTAGTGCTTGGGTTTGGGTGTAGGTATTTTTTAGGTTTTAGGGTTGTTGGTTTAGGATTTGAGGTTTAAAATCTCTTATTTAGTTTTCAATGTCTAGTTTTTCATTATTTGGAGTTTGTTTTTTTATTGACTTTGGGTTAAGGGTTAGGCTGTACTTTTTTTAAATATGATTTTTTTTGATTTAGGGTTTAGGGTTAGGCTGTAGGTCTTTATTTAGGTTTTATTATTTAGTGTTTAGCATTTAAGGTTTAAAATTAATTATTTAGAATTAATTTTGAGTTTTGGTATTTTGGGCTTAGGGTTTTAGGTTGATTGTTAAGGGTTAGGGTTAGGGTTAAGTTATGGTTAGTTAGAGTTTTGGGTTCTTTTATGCTTTTGGATTTAGGTTTAGAATTTGAGGTTGATATCAATGTTTAATGTTTATTGTTTGGGTTATGGTTTTTTGGCTTGGGGTTTAGGGTTTATTGAAGGGTTAGGGTTAGGGTTAATGTTTGGGTTAGGGCTAGGATTTAGGTTGTTTTTAGGTTTTAGGTTTTGGAGTTTAGGAATTTTAGTTTAAAATCTATGGTTTATTGCTTAATGTTGGCGATTTTGTATTTTGGGCTTGGGGTTTTGGGATAATGTTTTATGGTTAGGTTTAAAGTTAAGGATAGGTTAGTGCTTGGGTTTGGGTGTAGGTATTTTTTAGGTTTTAGGGTTGTTGGTTTAGGATTTGAGGTTTAAAATCTCTTATTTAGTTTTCAATGTCTAGTTTTTCATTATTTGGAGTTTGTTTTTTTATTGACTTTGGGTTAAGGGTTAGGCTGTACTTTTTTTAAATATGATTTTTTTTTATTTAAGGTTTAGGGTTAGGCTGTAGGTCTTTATTTAGGTTTTATTATTTAGTGTTTAGCATTTAAGGTTTAAAATTAATTATTTAGAATTTAATTTTGAGTTTTGGTATTTTGGGCTTAGGGTTTTAGGTTGATTGTTAAGGGTTAGGGTTAGGGTTAAGTTATGGTTAGAGTTTTGGGTTCTTTTATGCTTTTGGATTTAGGTTTAGAATTTGAGGTTTGATATCAATTGTTTAATGTTTATTGTTTGGGTTATGGTATTTTTGGCTTGGGGTTTAGGGTTTATTGAAGGGTTAGGGTTAGGGTTAATGTTTGGGTTAGGGCTAGGATTTAGGTTGTTTTTAGGTTTTAGGGTTTAATCTTAAGGATTTGAGTTGAAATATCTATTGTTTAGTGTTTAATATTTCGGTTTTGGTATTCCTTAATTGGAGATTAGTGTATAGGGTTTAGGGTTAGGGTTAAGGATAGGTTTTCGGTTAGGGTTCATGTTAGGGATAGGTTTAGGGTTATGTTATAGAGTTTTTTTGTGGTGTTAGGCTTTAGGGTTTAGGATTTTTTATTTAAAATCTATGGTTTAGTATTTAGTGTTTGTGTTTTGGTATATCGGGCTTGGGAGATAGGGTTAATTTTGTAGTGTTAGGCTTTGGATTAATGTAAGGGTTATGTTTTAGATTTGGTTTAGGGTTAGGGTTAGGGTTTAGTTTTTTTTTTTATGTT
Organism: Solanum corneliomulleri; assembly: GCA_027704805.1. NCBI lineage: Eukaryota > Viridiplantae > Streptophyta > Magnoliopsida > Solanales > Solanaceae > Solanum > Solanum corneliomulleri. The sequence goes on along the minus strand of JAKWIY010003060.1, from coordinate 16,562,137 downwards.
TTAGGATTTATGGCTTAGGATTCGAGATTTAAATTCTATGGTTTAGTGTTTAATGTTTCGGTTTTTTATTTTCTAATTAGTGTTTTAATGGACTTAGTGTTTAGGGTTTAGGGTTTTTTATAGGGAAGGATTATGTTTAGGGTATGTTTTTGTTTTTTTGGTTTTTTAATTCAAGGTTTAGCATTTGAGGTTTAAAATCTATGGTTTAGTATTTATATTTTGGGTTTTGGTATTTTGGGATTAGAGTTTTGGGTTTATGATTTAGAGTTATTGTTATGGTTAAGGTTAGGGTTAGGATTAGGGTTAGGGTTTTGGTTCTTTTATTTGTTTTGGAGTTTAGGGTTTAGGATTTGAGGTTGATATCAACGGTTTAATGTTTAATGTTAGGGTTTTGTATTTTTTGGTTGGGGTTTAGAGTTTATGGTAGGGTTAGGGTTAAGGTTGTTTTTAGGTTTCAAGGTTTAAATATTTTAGTTGTATTATCTATGGTTTAGTGTTGAATTTTATGGTTTTGGTACTTTTTACTTCGGGTTTCGGCCTATATTAGGGTAAGGGTTAGGGTAAGGGTTAGAGATAGCGATAAATTTATGGTTAGGGATAGTTTTAGGGTTAGGGTTTAGGAGTATTGTTAGGTTTTAGGTTTTTGGGTTTAGTGTTATTAGGTTTAAGGATAGGTTTAGTTTTAGGGTTCATTTAGGGATAAGGTTAGGGTTGGGGTTTAGGTTTTCTTTATGTTTTATTTTTGGGGTTAAGGATTTTTAGTTGAAAATATATGGTTTAGGGTTTAATGTTTAGGGTTTAGGCTATAGGGTTAGGGTTAGGGTTAGGATAATTGTTAGCATGTAGGTTTATTTTAGATTTTCTGGTATTTGAGGTCTAAAATCTATGGTTTAGTATTTGAAGTTGGTGTTTTAATATTTTTTGCTTAGAGTTTTGGGTTTATGGTTTTGGGTTAGGGTTAGGATGAAGAATATTGTTATGGTTGGGGTTAGGGTTTTACATTCTCCTAGATTTTTGGGTTTAAGGTTTAGGATTTTAGGTTTAATATAAATAGTTTAGTCTTTAATGTTTGGATTTGTGTATTTTAAGCTTTGGGTTTAGGATTTATGGTAGGTTTAGGGTTAGGGTTTATGTTAGGGATAGGGTTAAAGTTTATATTAATTTTTAAGTTGTAGGGTTTGGGGTTAAAGATTTAGTTATAATATATATGGTTTAGTGGTGAATTTAAGGTTTTGGTATTTTGGAGTTTGGGTTTTGTAACGAGTTGTTTAGTCGTTTCGAGCAGCAGATTTTATTTCTGGAAAATTGGCTGAGACGACGGACCCCACGACGGACCGCCATGGGCAGGACGGACCGTCACAGGTACGACGAACCGTCGTGAGCCCCCGTTTCAAAACACTTTAACTCTTGAGGATTTGGTACAGGGAACGAGTCTCTGAACGTCATGACGGGAGTGCAGGATGGACCGTCTTAGGTACGACGGGCCGTCACAGACTCCTTAAGGAACTCGAGTCCCTGACGAACCTGCATGACGGACCGTCGAAGGCACGATGGGCCGTCACAGATTGCGTAATCCCAGCCAGAGTCGGATTTTATTACACGTTTTAAGGGACGTTTTGGACTATTCCTTCTTTAATTATAAAGTTAGAGGGTTATATTAATAAGTCTAATTACTGGGGGTTAAAAGAGGTAACCTTACGTAAATAGTGGGTTATTATTGTCATCTTTTATACTTAATTATATGTTAATTAGGGTAAAAGAAAGAGGGTTTGAATAATGAAAATAGAAAGAACAAGAGAAAAAGAGAGGATTCAATCGAACAAGGAAGAGAGAAAACAAAGCTTGGGAAATTGCTTGTTGATCAATTCTTCGGTGGAGGTAGGGTATGGTTTATGCTATCTTATAGTAAACTCTTAATAGCTAATGATATGTGTTGGTAGTATTGTAAACCCTTCTATATGCTTAATTGTATGCTTGCATGATTGTGATTATTAAATTGTGATAAAATAAGCATGATGAAGCTATTGAATCCTAAATCTTGAAAGAAACCCTAATTCACTTGTTAATGATGATGCCTTGGTGTAAAAGAAGGCTTGATAAATTATATAATGAGATTGATGATGCCTTAGTATAAAAGAAGGCTTGATGAATTAGGGGATCGGGTGCCACGTTCCGGTACCAGGATAGAATGAGGATCGGAGTGTCACATTCCGACACCAGAATAGTATATGGATCGGGTGCCACGTTCCGCTACCAGGATAGAATGAGGATCGGAGTGTCACGTTCCGACACCAGGATAGTATATGGATCGGGTGCCACTTTCCGGTACCATGATAGAATGAGGATCGGAGTGTCACGTTCCGACACCAGGATAGTATATGGATCGGGTGCCACGTTCCGGTACCAGGATAGAATGAGGATCGGAGTGCCACGTTCCGGCACAAGGATAGAATATGGATCAGAGTGTCACGTACCTACACAAGAGGAAGAAAGATAATGAATCTTGAAGAATGTTAATATACTTAATGTAATGAACCTAATTCCCAAATGACTATGATATTGAGGCTTGAGTCCTCATAGATGAACTTGTTAGTACTTATTGATGATTATAGTACTTGTTGTTGCTACATGTTGAGTATTATAGTTGTTTTATAATATTACTTGATATATACTGTTTTCTATTTTGAGTTGGCCAATGATATCTACTCAGTACTTGTGGTTGTTCTGACCCCTACTTTAAGTTTTCTTCTTTGTTAATTGTGGGGTGCAGCAAACGTGCCGTCGTCTTCAACTCCACAGTGAATTCTAGCCAGTCTTCATCACACCGGATCTTCAGGGTGAGCTAATGCTTCTAGCTTGGACTGGATCTTCTTCTTCAAGTCTTGATGCCTTGAACTTCCGGCATGGACTAGCTTTTACTTGTTTTAGTTTTTATAATACTCTTAGTTTAGTCATTTGGTTATAGATGTTCTTGTGGTGATGACTTCCAGATTTTGGGGATAATAATAATAATAGTTTTGAATTGTTTTTATTAATGAATTAAGTCTTCCGCATTATTTTCTGTTGATATACATTGGAATGTTAAGGGTTAGATTGGTTGGTTCGCTCACATAGAAGGGTAAATGTGGGTGCCAGTCGCAGCTCGGTTTTGGGTCGTGACAAACTTTGTATCAGAGCATTAGGTTCGTTGGTCTCATCACATAAGAACAGGTCTAGTAGAGTCTTAAGGAACGGTAGGGGGACGCCTTTACTTTTCCTTGAGAGTCTATAAGACTTTAGGAAAATCCCACTCTTTCTTTCTTCTTTCGTGCTATTACTTGAATCCAATTGGTATCTAGGTGATACAAATTGGTATCTGACCATCTTCACCCTTTTCGCAGATGGTTAGAACTAGAGCAATGACTGCACCAACACCGGCCAGACAAGAAACATCTGAGCCAGCCACTGGGGCTGTGGCTCGAGGAAGAACAGTGGCAAGAGGCCGTGGTAGAGGTCGTGGGAGGACGTCCTCTAGAGGAAGAGGACGAGCACCTAGTCCATCAGATGATAGGGCGGTGACTCCTCCACCGACTGAAGAGGTAGTAAGAGAGGGTGAGGAAGGGGAGAATGAACAAGTATAGAATGAGGAAATGCCACCCCAACCTACCCCAGAGATGATCAATCAGGTTCTGGCTTATCTTAGCGGGTTATCAGATCACGGTCAGGCACCTCCAGTGGTTTCTGCACCAACACCCCCGGTTTCAGAGATACGACATGCGGCTACTATGGATCCTCGTATGGATGCCTCATTGGACATAGGCACGTTTCCACGTCTGACTACTGGGCCTATAATGACAAATGATCAGCATGAACTTTTCAGTAAGTTCTTGAAATTGAAACCTCCAGTCTTTAAGGGTGCTGAATCTGAGGATGCTTACGATTTTCTAGTTGACTGTCATGAGCTACTACAGAAGATGGGTATAGTAGAACTGTTCGGTGTTGAGTTCGTGAGTTAACAGTTTCAAGGGAACGCCAAAATGTGGTGGCGGTCACATGTTGAGTGTCAACCAACAGAGGCACCGCCTATGACTTGGGCCTCATTCTCTAGCCTATTTATGGAGAAGTATATCCCAAGGACTTTGAGAGATAGGAAAAGAGATGAGTTCTTGAGTCTTGAGCAAGGTAGGATGTCGGTTAATGCATACAAGGCTAAGTTTCGGGCATTATCCAGGTATGCCACCCAACTATGTTTCAGTCCATAAGAGCGAATTCGCCGTTTTGTGAAGGGGTTGAGGTCATAATTGCGGATTTCGGCCTTACAGATAGCGGCAACGGAAAAATCCTTCCAAGAGGTGGTAGACTTCGTGATAGAGGTGGAAGGAGTGAAGCCATATGACTTCACCCCAACATCGACATCAAAGAGGTTTCGAAAGGGAGGTGAGTTTAATGGTTCTTACACTAGAGGACACGGTTCCGGAGGTTACTCAGTTCGACCCGTTTAGTCTTCACTACAGACTGTAGTTGGGGGTCCATCTCATACCGGTCAACACTTCTCTGAGAGACCAATGCTTGAACCCAGAGAATATTATGGATGTGGGGAGACTGGGCAAATTAAGAGGTACTGCCCAAAACAGAGTTATAGACCTCCCATACTCAGAGGTAGAGGTGGTCATGGTAGAGGCCGTTATTCTGGAGGACGTGGTGGTCGAGGTAATGGTGGTCACCAAAACGGCCGGGGTGATGGGCAAACTGGAGCCACTACATCACAACAGGGTAGGGGCAACGGACAAACAAATGAAAGGTCCCATTGTTATGCTTTCCCTAGGAGATCAGAGGCGGAGACATCTGATGCTGTCATCACAGGTAATCTTCATGTTTGTGATTGCATGGCTTCTGTATTGTTTGATCCCGGATCCACATTTTCTTATGTATCTTCCTCATTTTCTAATGGTCTAAATTTACATTATGAATTACTTGATATGCCTATTCGTGTTTCTACTCAGGTGGGTGAGTCTGTGATAGTTGAAAAGGTATATAGGTCTTGTTTGGTGAACTTTGTGGGGAGCAACACTTATGTAGATTTGGTTATCTTAGAAATGTTTGATTTTGATGTAATTTTGGGTATTACTTGGCTTTCTCCGCAATTTGCGATCTTAGATTGTAATGCTAAAACGGTGTTGTTAGCCAAGCCTTGGACAGATCCGTTAGTGTGGGAGGGCGACTACACTTCCAATCCGGTGCGTATCATCTCCTTTCTTCGTGCTAAGAAAATGGTTAGTAAAGGGTGTTTAGCTTTCTTGGCACATCTCAAGGATGACACTACTCAAATACCCTCGTTTGAGTCGGTTTTGGTAGTCCGTGAGTTTTTGGATGTGTTCCCTGCAGATCTTCCTGGTATGCCACCAGATAGGGATATTGACTTCTGTATTGATCTTGAACCGGGTACTCGCCCCATTTCTATACCCCCTTATAGAATGGCTCCAGCGGAGTTAAGAGAGTTAAAGGCACAACTTCAAGAGTTGTTGAGCAAAGACTTCATTAGACCAAGTGCATCTCCTTGGGGTGCTCCAGTATTATTTGTGAAGAAGAAGGATGGGAGTTTTCGGATGTGCATAGACTACCGGCAGTTGAACAAGGTAACTATCAAGAACAAGTATCCCATTCCTCGCATTGATGACTTGTTCGATCAGTTACAATGTGCTTGTGTCATCTCTAAAATTGACTTGAGATATGGTTATCATCAATTGAAAATACGGGCAACGGATGTGCCAAAGACTGCTTTTCGAACTAGGTATGGGCACTACGAATTTGTGGTAATGTCGTTTGGTCTTACTAATGCCCCTGCTGCTTTCATGAGCTTAATGAATGGGATTTTTAAGCCATATCTAGATCTCTTTGTGATCATATTTATTGATGATATACTGATATACTCGAAGAGTAAGAAGGAACATCAGGAGCATTTGAGAATGGTGTTAGAGTTATTGAGGAAGAAGAAGCTTTATGCCAAATTCTCCAAGTGTGAGTTTTGGCTAGATTCAGTGTCCTTCTTGGGACACGTGGTTTCTAAGGATGGAGTGATGGTGGATCCATCTAAGACTGAGACAGTGAAGAATTGGGTGAGACCTACAAACGTGTCAGAAATAAGGAGTTTTGTTGGTTTAGCTAGCTACTACCGCCGATTTGTAAAGGGATTCTCTTCTATTGCTTCCCAATTAACGAACTTGACTAAGCATAATGTTCCATTTGTATGGTCGGATGAGTGTGAGGAAAGCTTTCCGAAACTCAAGACCTTGTTGACCACTGCACCGATTCTTACCTTGCCAGTAGAGGGTAAGATACTTCATCGTTTATTGTGATGCATCCTATTTAGGTTTGGGTGCAGTGCTAATGCAAGAGAAGAATGTGATTGCCTATGCTTCAAGGCAATTAAAGGTGCATGAACGTAACTATCCGACCCATGATCTGGAGTTGGCCGCGGTAGTATTTGCACTAAAGCAATGGAGAAACTATTTGTATGGGGTTAAGTGTGAAGTCTATACGGACCATCGTAGCCTACAGTATGTCTTCACTCAGAAGGATTTGAATTTGAGACAGAGGAGATGGATGGAACTACTGAAGGACTACGACATCACTATCTTGTATCATCCGGGAAAGGCGAATGTTGTGGCAGATGCCTTAAGTAGAAAGGCCGGAAGCATGGGAAGTCTAGCTCATTTGCAAGTTTCTAGACGCCCATTGGCTAGAGAGGTTCAGATTCTGGCCAATGACCTTATGAGGTTAGAAATAAATGAGAAGGGAGGGTTGTTAGCTTGTGTGGAGGCGAGATCTTCTTTTCTTGACAAAATCAAGGGAAAACAGTTCGATGATGAGAAACTAGGCCGAATTCGAGATAAAGTGTTACAAGGAGAGGCTAAAGAAGCAACGATCGATGAGGAAGGTGTTTTGAGGAATAAGGGAAGGGTATGTGTACCCCGCATCGATGATTTGATCACCACTATTCTGACAGAGGCTCATAGTTCCAGATATTCTATACATCCTGGTGCAACCAAGATGTACCGTGACCTAAAGCAACACTTTTGGTGGAGTAGGATGAAGCGTGACATAGTGGATTTTGTTGCCAAATGCCCAAATTGTTAACAAGTAAAGTATGAACACCAGAAGCCCGCAGGAACACTTCAGAGAATGCCCATTCCTGAATGGATGTGGGAGAGAATTGCAATGGACTTCCTTGTTGGTCTTCTAAAGACATTGGGTAAGTTTGATTTCATTTGGGTGATTGTTGATAGGTTAACTAAGTATGCTCACTTCATTCCTGTCAAGGTGACCTCCAACGCAGAGAAGTTAGCCAAAATCTACATCTCAGAAATTGTTCGACTGCATGGAATTCCACTCTCCATTATATCAGATAGAGGTACGCAGTTTACTTCTAAGTTTTGGAGAACATTGCATGCGGAATTAGGTACAAGGTTGGACCTTAGTACTGCGTTTCACCCTCAGACTGATGGTCAGTCTGAGCGAACGATTCAAGTGTTGGAGGATATGCTTCGTGCATGTGTGATAGAATTTGGTGGTCATTGGGATAGCTTCTTACCTTTGGCAGAGTTTTCATACATTAATAGCTATCGTTCCAGTATTGACATGGCTCCATTTGAAGCATTGTATGGGAGGAGGTGTAGATCTCCCATTGGTTGGTTTGATGCATTCGAGGTTAGACCTTGGGGTACTGACCTCTTGAGGGATTCGTTAGATAAGGTGAAGTGCATTCAAGGAAAGCTTCTAGCGGCTCAAAGTAGACAAAAGGAATATGCGGACCGAAAGGTTAGAGACTTGGATTTCATGGAGGGTGAACAAGTCTTGTTGAAGGTTACGCCCATGAAAGGGGTGATGCGGTTTGGTAAAAGAGGTAAACTAAGCCCAAGGTATATTGGTCCCTTTGAAGTACTTAAGCGAGTATGGGAGGTGGCTTACGAATTAGCCTTGCCTCCAGGGCTGTCCGGAGTGCATCCGGTATTTCATGTTTCCATGTTGAAAAGATACCATGGGGATGGAAACTACATCATCCGTTGGGATTCAGTCTTGCTTGATGAGAATTTGACTTATGAGGAGGAACCGATTCCTATTTTAGATAGAGAGGTTTGCAAGCTGAGGTCGAGAGAGATTTCATCCATCAAAGTTCAATGGAAGAATCGACCGGTTGAAGAGGCCACTTGGGAGAAGGAGGCAGATATGCAAGAAAAATACCCACATCTGTTTACAGATTCAAGTACTCCTTTTCACCCTTGTTTTTCTCCTTTTGATCGTTCGAGGACGAACGATGGGTAAATTGGTATCTATTGTAACGACCTGTTTAGTCGTTTCGAGCAGCAGATTTTATTTCTGGAAAATTGGCTGAGACGACGGACCCCACGACGGACCATCGCAGGGTCTCGTTTCAATATACCTAGAAATTCTGAAATTGGGAAATCGACTCTCTGAACTTTGTGACGGACCTGCAGGACAGACCGTCACAGGTACGATGAACCGTCGTGAGCCCCCGTTTCAAAACACTTTAACTCTTGAGGATTTGGTACAGGGAACGAGTCTCTGAACGTCATGACGGGAGTGCAGGACGGACCGTCGTAGGTACGACGGGCCGTCAAAGACTCCATTAGGAACTCGAGTCCCTGACGAACCTGCATGACGGACCGTCGCAGGCACGATGGGCCGTCACAGGTTGCGTAATCCCAGCCAGAGTCGGATTTTATTACACGTTTTAAGGGACGTTTTGGACTATTCCTTCTTTAATTATAAAGTTAGAGGGTTAATATTAATAAGTCTAATTACTTGGGGGTTAAAAGAGGTAACCTTAAGTAAATTAGTGGGTTATTATTGTCATCTTTTATACTTAATTATATGTTAATTAGGGTAAAAGAAAGAGTGTTTGAATAAAGAAAATAGAAAGAACAAGAGAAAAGAGAGAGGATTCGATCGAACAAGGAAGAGAGAAAACAAAGCTTGGGAAATTGCTTGTTGATCAATTCTTCGGTGGAGGTAGGTTATGGTTTATGCTATCTTATAGTAAACTCTTAATAGCGAATGATATGTGTTGGTAGTATTGTAAACCCTTCTATATGCTTAATTGTATGGCTACATGATTGTGATTATGAAATTGTGATAAAATAAGCATGATGAAGCTATTGAATCCTAAATCTTGAAAGAAACCCTAATTCACTTGTTAATGATGATGCCTTGGTGTAAAAGAAGGCTTGATAAATTATGTAATGAGATTGATGATGCCTTAGTATAAAAGAAGGCTTGATGAATTAGGGGATCGGGTGCCACGTTCCGGTACCAGGATAGAATGAGGATCGGAGTGTCACGTTCCGACACCAGAATAGTATATGGATCGGGTGCCACGTTCCGGTACCAGGATAGAATGAGGATCGGAGTGTCACGTTCCGACACAAGGATAGTATATGGATCGGGTGCCACGTTCCGGTACCAGGATAGAATGAGGATCGGAGTGTCACGTTCCGACACCAGGATAGTATATGGATCGGGTGCCACGTTCTGGTACCAGTATAGAATGAGGATCGGAGTGCCACGTTCCGTCACCAGGATAGAATATGGATCAGAGTTTCACGTACCGACACAAGAGGAAGAAAGATAATGAATCTTGAAGAATGTTAATATACTCAATGTAATGAACCTAATTCCCAAATGAGTATGATTTTGAGGCTTGAGTCCTCATGGATGAACTTGTTAGTACTTATTGATGATTATAGTACTTGTTGTTGCTACATGTTGAGTATTATAGTTTTTTTATAATATTACTTGATATATATTTTTTCTATTTTGAGTTGGCCAAGGATATCTACTCAGTACTTGTGGTTGTACTGACCCCTACTTTATGTTTTCTTCTTTGTTAATTGTGGGGTGCAGCAAACGTGCCGTCGTCTTCAAATCCACAGTGATTCTAGCCAGTCTTCGTCACACTGGATCTTCAGGGTGAGCTAATGCTTCTAGCTTGGACTGGATCTTCTCTTCAACTCTTGATGCCTTGAACTTCCGGCATGGACTAGCTTTACTTGTTTTAGTTTTTAGAATACTCTTAGTTTAGTCATTTGATTATAGATGTTCTTGTGGTGATGACTTCCAGATTTTGGGGATAATAATAATAATTGTTTTGAATTGTTTTTATTAATGAATTAAGTCTTCCGCATTATTTTCTGTTGATATACATTGGAATGTTAAGGGTTAGATTGGTTGGTTCGCTCACATAGGAGGGTAAATGTGGGTGCCAGTCGCGGCTCGGTTTTGGGTCGTGACAGGTTTAGTGTTTACGATTTCGGTTTAAGGCTAAAGATAGGGTGAGGATTAGTGTTCATGTTAGAGATAGGGTTAGGATTAGGGTTTAGTGATTTTTTTTGGTTTTAGGTTTGGGGTTTAGGATTTTTCATTTAATTTAGTGTTTAATGTTTGGGTTTTGGTATTTTGTGCTTGGGGTTTTGGGTTGATGGTTTAGTGTAATGGTTAGGGTTAAGGTTAGGGTTAGAGTTAGGGTTAGTGTTAGGGTTTAGGTGTTTTTTTTTTTGGTTTTTTGGGATTGGTGTTTAGTATTCGAGGTTTAAAATCTATGGTTTAGAGTTTAATTTCTATGTTTTGTATTTTTGACTAAGGTTTTTTTGGGCATAGGGTTTAGGGTTTGGGTGTAGTTTTTTTTTAAAATTGTATGATTCAAGGTTTAGCATTTGAGGTTTATAATAATTATGTCTAGTGTTTATCTTTGTGTTTTTGTATTTTGGGCTTTGGGTTTAAGGTCTATTGTAGGATTAGTGTTAGGGGTATTTTGGGCTTTGGGTTTAAGCGTTATTGCATTATAATTTCTATAATTTAGCGTTTAATGTTAGGGTTTTTGTATTTTTGTCTTTGGGTTTTGGTTTAAAATTTATGGTTTTGTGTTTAATGTTTGTTTTTCTTTATTTTAGGCTTAGGGCTTTTTTGGACTTAGGGTTTAGTGTTAGGTTAGTGTTACGATTAGGATTAGGATTAGGGTGTAGCTTATTTTTCAAGTTTGACGATTCAAGGTTTAGCATTTGAGGATTAAAATCTATGTATGGTGTTAAATTTTTTGGTTTTGGTATTTTGGGCTTTGGGTTTAATCTTATTGTAGCCTTAGGGTTAGGGTTAGGGTTAAAGTAAGTTTTTGGTTTAGAATTTAGGTTGTTTTTTAGTTTTTAGGGCTTGGGAGTTAAAGAATTGTTTTATAATATCTATCGTTTATTATTTAATGATATGGTTTATGGTAGAGTTTGGTTTACTACTAGGGTTAGTGTTAGGGTTTAGGTTGTTTTTCAGGTTTTAGGGTTAGGGGTTAAGGAATTGAGTTGTTATATCTATGGTTAGTATTGAATGTTAGGGTTTTGGTATTTTTACTTTAGGTTTGGGATTTCTTGTCTAGGGTTCGAGTAAAGGATAATGTTAGGGTTTGGTTCGTGTTAGGCATAGGTTAAGTGTTAGGGTGTCACGACCCAAATCGAGCCGCGAGTGGCACACACACTTTTCCTACTATGTGAGCGAGCCAACCAATCTAAACCCCAACATTTCAAGACAATATAAACAGAATAAAATGCGGACGACTGAAAAGTCATTAATGAAAATAGATTAATACTTCTAAAAACTCAAATACTTATTATTCCCAAAATCAAGAAGTCATCACCACAAGAACATCTATCCTCAAATTACTAAATCTAAGAGTATCTAAGAAGCTAGAATAAATAAAAAGCTAGTCCATGCCGGAACTTCAAGGCATCAAGACTTTAAGAAGATGACCCAGTCCAAGCTAGAAGCATTAGCTCACCCTGAAATCTGGTGTAATGAAGACTGGCTAGAGTTGCGGTTGAGTTGAAGGCGATGGCACGTTTGCTGCACTCCACAAATAATCAATGAGAAAACATACAAGTATGGGTCAGTACAAAACACAGGTACTGAGTAGGTATCATCGGCCAACTCAAAATAGAAAACAATATATGTCAGATAATATCATAAATCAACTACAATACTCAACATGTAGCAAAAACAAGTACTATAATCATTAATAAGTACGCCAAGTACACCCATGAGGACTCAAGCCTCAATACCATGGTCATTTGGGAAATAGGTTCATTAAATTGAGTATATTAACATATTTCAAGACTCATTCTCTTTACTATCCTGGTGTTGGAACGTGACACTCCGATCCACATCATACGATCCTGGTGTCGGAACGTGACACTCCGATCCTCATTCTATCCTGGTGCCGGAACATGACACTCCGATCCTCATCATACTATCCTGGTGTCGGAACGTGACACCCGATCCATATCTATCCTTGTGTCGGAACGTGACACTCCGATCTATATTCTATCCTTGTGCCGGAACGTGACACTCCGATCCATATTCTATCCTTGTGCCGGAATGTGACACCCGATCCATATACAATCCTGGTGCCGGAACGTGACACCCGATCATCTAACATCATTCTTTTAGTTAATCAAGCCTTCTTTTATACTAAGGCATCATCATTAACAAAGATGTTTTCAAGATTTAGGATTCAATAGCCTCATCATGCTTATTTTATCACAATTATATAATCACATTCATGCAAGCATACAATTAAGCATATAGAAGGGTTTACAATACTACCCAACACATATCATTCGCTATTAAGAGTTTAATATGGGATAGCATAAACCATAACCTACCTCCACCGAAGATTCGTGATCATGCAAGAAAATTTCCCAAAGCTCTTGTTTCCCTCTTCGTTCGTCTCTCTCTATCCCTGTTCTTGCTCTTTCTATTTTTCTTATTCAAACCATTTTTCTTTTACCCTAATTGTCACATAATTAAGTATAAAAGATGATAAAAATAACCCACTAATTATTTCAAGGTTATCTCCTTTAACCCCCAAGCAATTGAATTATTCACATTAACCCACTAACTTTATAATTATAAGCATGAATAGTCCAAAACTCCCCTTTAAAAACTTTAACAGAAATCCGACCCAGTCTGGGTTACGCAACCTGTGACGGTCCGTCATGGCTGTGACGGTCCGTCCTGCAGGTCCGTCACAAAGTTCACAGAGTTAATTCTGTGGAAAGACTTGGGACGGTCCGTCGTGCCTGCGACGGTCCGTCCTGCCATTCCGGCACGAAGTTCAGAGAGTCGATTTCAGTACCCCAAATTTAAGAATTCTAAGTGTTTTGGAACGAGACCCCCTCGACGGTCTGTCGTGCCCATGACGGTCCGTCGTGGGATCCGTCAACCAAGACAGTTTTTCCAGAAATAAAATCTGCTGCTCAAAACGACTAAACAGGTCGTTACAATAGATACCAATTTACCCATCGTTCGTCCTCGAATGATCACAAGAAGAAAAACAAGGGCGAGAAGGAGTACCTGAATCTGTAAACAGGTGTGGGTATCTTTCTTGCATATCAGCCTCCTTCTCCCAAGTGGATTCTTCCACTGGTCAATTCTTCCATTGAACTTTGATTGATGCAATCTCCCTTGACAACAGCTTGCGGACTTCTTTATCTAAAATAGCAACATGGTCTTCCTCATAAGACAAATTCTCATCAAGCAGAACTGAATCCTAACGAATAATGTAGTTTCCATCCCCATGGTATCTTTTCAACATAGACACATGAAATACCGGATGCACTCCTCACAGTCCTGGAGGTAAGTCCAATTCATAAGCTACCTCCCCCACACGCTTTAAAACTTCAAAGGGACAAATATACCTCGGACTAAGCTTACCTCGCTTACCAAACCGCATCACCCCTTTCATGGGCGAAACCTTCAGCAAGACTTGCTCACCCTCCATAAACTCCAAATCTCTAACCTTTCGATCTGCATATTCTTTTTGTCTACTTTGAGCCGCTAAAAGCTTTTCTTTAATGCATTTAACTTTATCTAACGATTCCCTCAGAAGGTCAGTACCCCAAGGTCTAACCTCAAATGCATCAAACCAACCAATGGGAGACCTACATTTCCTCCCATACAGTGCCTCAAATAGGCCCATACCAATACTTGAGTGATAGCTATTATTGTACGAGAATTCTGCTAAGAGTAAGAAGCTATCCCAATGACCACCAAATTCTATCACACATGCACGAAGCATATCCTCCAACACTTGAATCGTTCGCTCAAACTGACCATCGGTCTGAGGATGGAACGCAATACTAAGGTCCAACCTAGTACCCAATTCAGCATGCAATGTTCTCCAAAACATAAAAGTAAATTGTGTTCCTCTATCTGATATGATGGAGAGTGGAACCCCATGCAATCGAACAACTTCCGAGATGTAAAGCTTGGCTAACTTCTCCGCATTATAAGTCACCTTGACCGGAGTAAAGTGAGCAGACTTAGTTAACCTATCAACAATTACCCAAATGGAGTCATACTTACCCATTGTCTTGGGAAGACCAACCACGAAATCCATTGCAATTATTTCCCACTTCCATTCAGGAATGGGCATTCTCTAAAGTGTTCCTCCGGGCCTCTGGTGTGCATATTTTACTTTCTTACAATTTGGACATTGGGCAATAAAATCAACAATGTCACGCTTCATCTACTCCACCAAAAGTGTTGCATTAGGTCACGATACATCTTGGTTGCACCAAGATGTATAGAATACCTTAAACTATGAGCCTCTTTATGAATCGTGGATCAAATCATCGACGCGGGGTACACATACCCTTCCCTTAATTCTCAAAACACCTTCCTCATCGATGCTTGCTTCTTTAGCCTCTCCAGGCAATACCTTATCTCGAATCCGAATCAGTTTCTCATCAGTAAACTGCTTTCCCTTAATCTTGTCAAGAAAAGAATATCTTGCCTCCATACAAGACAACAATCCTCCCTTATCATTTACCTCTAGCCTCATAAAGTCGTTAGCCAGAGTCTGAACCTCTCTAGCCAATGGACGTCTAGAAACTTGCAAGTGAGCTAGACTTCCCATGCTTCATGCCTTTCTACTTAAGGCGTCTGCCACAACATTAGCCTTTCCCGGATGATACAACATAGTGATATCGTAGTCCTTTAGTAGTTCCATCTATCTCCTTTGTCTCAAATTCAAATCTTTCTGAGTAAAGACATACTGTAGGCTACGATGATCCGTGTATACTTCGCACTTAACCCCATATAGATAGTGTCTCCATTGCTTTAATGCAAACACGACCGCAGCATAAGCAATTACATTCTTCTCTTGCATTAGAACTGCACCCAAACCCGAATAGGATGCATCACAATAGACAATGAAATTCTTGCTTTCCACTGGCAGGGTAAGGATTGGCGCAGTAGTCAAGAAGGCCTTGAGCTTCTGAAAGCTTTCTTCACACTCGTCCGACCATACAAATGGGACACTTTGCTTAGTCAAATTCGTCAATTGGGAAGCAATAGAGGAAAATCCCTTGACAAATCGACGGTAGTAGCTAGCTAAACCAACAAAGCTCCCTACCTCTGTTACATTAGTAGGTCTCTCCCAATTCTTCACTGCTTCAATCTTAGATGGATCCACCATCACATCATCCTTAGAAACTACGTATCCCAAGAAGGACACTGAAACTAGCCAAAACTCACACTTGGAGAATTTGGCATAAAGCTTTTTCTCCCTCAACATTTCTAATACAATTCTCAAGTACTCCTCATGTTCTTTCTTGCTCTTTGAGTATACCAGTATATCATCAATGAATACAATGACAAAGAGATCTAGATATGGATTAAAAATCCCATTCATCAAGCTCATGAAAGAAGCAGGGGCATTCGTAAGCCCAAAAGACATTACTAAGAACTCATAATGCCCATACCTGGTCCGAAAAGCAGTCTTCAGCACATCCGTTGCCCGTATTTTCAATTGATGATAACCAGATCTGAAGTCGATTTTTGAGAAGGTACAAGCACCTTGTAACTAATCGAACAAATCATCGATGCGAGGAAGGGGATACTTGTTCTTAACTGTTACCTTATTCAGTTGTCTGTAGTCTATGCACATCCGAAAAATCCCATCCTTCTTCTTCACAAACAAAACAGGAGAACCCCAAGGAGATGCACTTGGTCTAATGAAGCCTTTGCTCAACAACTCTTGAAGTTGGGCCTTTAACTCTCTTAACTCAGCGGGAGCCATTCTATAAGGGGGTATAGAAATAGGGCTAGTACCCGTTTCCCGATCCATGCAAAAGTCAATATTCCTATCTGGTGGCATACCAGGAAGATCTGTAGGGAACACATCCAGAAACTCACGGACTATCGAAACCGACTCAATTGGAGGTACTTGGGTTGTATCATCTCTGAGGTGTGCCAAGAAAGATAAACACCCTTTACTAACCATTCTCTTAGCACGAAGAAAGGAGATGATACGAACCGGCGTGGAAGTGTAGTCGCCCTCCCATACAAACGGATCTGTCCATGGTTTGGCTAACGTCACAGTTTTATCATTACAATCAAAGATTGCAAAATTTGGAGAAAGCCAAGTCATACCCAGAATTACATCTAAGTCGACCATTTCTAGGATAACCAAGTCTACATAAGTATTGCTCCCCACAAAAGTCACCAGACCAGACCTATATACCTTTTCAACTATCACAGACTCACCCACCGGAGTAGAAACACGAATAGGCATGTCAAGCAATTCACAATGTAAATTAAGACCAGTAGGAAATAAGTAAGATACATAACAAAATGTTGACCGAGGATCAAAAAATACAGAAGCCATGTAATCACAAACCAAAAGATTACCTTTGATAACATCATCAGATGTCTCCGCTTCAGACCGCCCGGGGAAAGCATAACAATGGGCCCTATCGCCTGTCTGTCCGTTGCCCCTACCATATTGTGCAGTAGTGGCTCCAGTTTGCCCATCACCCCGGCCGTTTTGGTTACCACCATTACCTCGACCACCACGTCCTCCAGAATGACGGCCTCTTCCATGACCACCTCTACCTCTGACTATTGGAGGTCTGTAACTTTGTTTTGGACAATACCTGTTAATATGTCCAGTCTCCCCACATCCATAACACTCTCTAGATTCAAGCATCGGTCTCTGTGAGAATGACGAAGTCTGGGGATAGCCTCCAAACTCAGAGAAATGTTGACCGGTCTGCGGTGAACCCCCAACTACAGTCTGCAGTGAGGACTAAATAGGTCGGACTGGGTAACCTCCTGAACCCTGTCCTCTGGAGTAAGAACCATTAAACTCACCTCCCTTACGAAACCTTTTTGATGTCGATGCCATGGTGAAGTCAACTAGCTTCACTCCCTCTACCTCTATCACGAAGTCTACCACTTCCTGAAAGGATTTCGCTGTAGCCGCTACATGTAAGGCTGAAATCCGCAACTCTGACCTCAACCCCTTCACAAAACGGCGAAGCCGATCTTGTGGACTGAAGAAAAGCTGGGTGGTATACCTAGATAATGCATGAAATCTAGACTCATACGCGGTAACCGACATCCTACCTTGCTCTAGGCTGAAGAACTCATCTCTCCTCCTATCCCTCAAGGTTCGGGGGATATACTTCTCCATGAATAAGTTAGAGAACAATGCCCAAGTCATAGGTGGTGCTTGTGCGGGTTGACACTCAACTTGTGACCGCCACCACATTTTGGCATTTCCATGAAACTGATAGGTTACTAACTCAACACCAAATCGTTCCACTATGCCCATTTTATGTAATAACTCATGAGAGTCAACCAGAAAATTGTAGGCATCCTCAGATTCAGCACGCTTGAAGGCTGGAGGTTTCAATTTCAAGAACTTACTGAAAAGTTAATGCTGATCACTTGTCATTACAGGCCCTGTAGTCAGACAAGGAAACGTGCCTATTTCCAATGAGGCATCCATGCGGGGAGCCACAGTAGCTGCATGTTGTACCTCCGGAACCTAAGGTGCTGGTGCAGAGAACACTGGAGGTGTCTGGCCTTGATCAGATAACCCATTAAGATAAACAAGAACCTGATTAATCATCTCTGGGGTAGGTTGGGGTGGTAAGTCCTCATTTTGTACTTGTTCATCCTCCCCTTCCTCACCCTCTCTTACTACTTCCTCAGTCGGTGGAGGAGTCACCGCCCTAGTACCAGATGGGCTAGGTGCTTGTCCTCTTCCGCTAGAGGACGTCCTCCCACAACCTCTACCACGGCCTCTTGCCACTGCTCCTCTCCGAGCTACAGCCCCAGTGGCTGGCTCAGACGCATCTTGTCTTGCCGGTGTTGGTGTTGGCGCAGTCGTTGCTCTAATTCTAACCATCTGCGAAATAGAGTGAAGATGGTCAGATACCAATTTGTATCACCTAGATACCAATTGGATCCAAGTAATAGCACAAAAAAGAAAGAAAGAATGGAATTTTCCTAAAGCTAAAGTCGTAGCCTCTCAAGAAAAGTAAAGGCGTCCCCCTACTGTTCCTTAAGACTCCACTAGACTCGTTCTTGTGTGATGAGACCAACGAACCTCATGCTATGATACCAAGTTTTTCACGACCCAAATCGAGCCGCGAGTGGCACCCACACTTATCCTACTATGTGAGCGAACCAACCAATCTAAACCCCAACATTTCAAGACAATATAAACAGAATAAAATGTGGAAGACTTAAAACTCATTAATGAAAATAGATTAATACATCTAAAAACTCAAATACTTATTATTCCCAAAATCTGAAAGTCATCACCACAAGAACATCTATCCTCAAATTACTAAATGTAAGAGTATCTAAGAAGCTAGAATAAATAAAAAGCTAGTCCATGCCGGAACTTCAAGGCATCAAGACATTAAGAAGAAGACCCAGTCCAAGCTAGAAGCATTAGCTCACCCTGAAATATGGTGTAATGAAGACTGGCTAGAGTTGCGGTTGAGTTGAACACGATCGCACGTTTGCTGCACTCTACCAATAATCAAAGAGAAAACATACAAGTAGGGGTCAGTACAAAACACAAGTACTGAGTAGGTATCATCGGCCAACTCAAAATAGAAAACAATATATATCAGATAATATCATGAATCAACAACAATACTCAACATGTAGGAACAACAAGTACTATAATCATTAATAAGTACGCCAAGTACACCCATGAGGACTCAAGCCTCAATACCATACTCATTTGGGAAATAGGTTCATTAAATTGAGTATATTAACATATTTCAAGATTCATTCTCTTTACTATCCTTGTGTCGGAACGTGACACTCTGATCCTCATCATACTATCCTGGTGTCGGAACGTCACACTCCTATCCTCATTCTATCCTGGTGCTGGAATGTGACACTCCGATCCTCATCATACTATCCTGGTGTCGGAACGTGACACCCGATCCATATACTATCCTGGTGTCGGAACGTGACACTCCGATCCATATTCTATCCTGGTGCCAGAACGTGACACTCCGATCCATATTCTATCCTTGTGTCGGAACGTGACACCCGATCCATATACTATCCTGGTGTCGGAACGTGACACCCGATCCTCTAACCTCATTCTTTTAGTTCATCAAGCCTTCTTTTATACTAAGGCATCATCATTAACAAAGAGGTTTTCAAAATTTAGGATTCAATAGCCTAATCATGCTTATTTTATCACAATTATATAATCACATTCGTGCAAGCATACAATTAAGCATATAGAAGGGTTTACAATACTATCCAACACATATCATTCACTATTAAGAGTTAACTATGGGATAGCATAAACCATAACCTACCTCCACCGAAGATTCGTGATCAAGCAAGCAAATTCCCCAAAGCTTTGTTTCCCTCTTCGTTCATCTCTCTCTATCGCTGTTCTTGCTCTTTCTATTTTTCTTATTCAAACCCTTTTTATTTTAACCTAATTGTCATATAATTAAGTATAAAACATGATAAAAATAACCCAGTAATTATTTCAAGATTATCTACTTTAACCCCCAAGCAATTGAATTATTCACATTAACCCACTAACTTTATAATTATAAGCATGAATAGTCCAAAACGCCTCTTTAAAAACTTTAACAGAAATCTGACCCAGTGTGGGTTACGCAACCTGTGACGGTCCGTCATGGCTATGAAGGTCCGTCCTGCAAGTCTGTCACAAAGTTCAGAGAGTTAATTCTGTGGAAAGACTTGTGACGGTCCGTCGTGCCTGCGACGGTCCGTCCTGCAATTACGTCACGAAGTTCAGAGAGTCTATTTCAGTACCCCAAATTTCAGAATTTTATGTGTTTTGGAACGAGACCCCCTCGACGGTCCGTCGTGCCCATAACGGTCGGTCGTGGGATCCGTCGACCAAGACAGTTTTTCCAGAAATAAAATCTACTGCTCAAAATGACTAAACAGGTCGTTACATAGGGTTTAGGTTTTTTTTAGTTTTTAGGTTTGTTGTTAATGATTTTTTATTTAATATTTATGGGTTGGGTTTTTCGTATTTTGGGCTTTTTTTAAATTGAATTACACATAGGGGGTAAGGGGATAAATAACACCCCTTAGCCTTAAAGAGGGGGACATAAACCTAACATCCGAATCTATGGTGGTTTAGAGTCACCTTTTCAAAAGGTAAATCAACTCTTCTCCTTACAAAATGATTTAACCAAAAAACTATATATATCTAGAAGAGAGGACTCCTCTCAATACACAATCTTAATTAAGGGAGACTTTCCCTTTATATTTTCAAAAATAAAGACAACTTATTTTCATCTATTCAAAGAAGCCATAAATTTTTAAATATAGCTAAGTTTAAAAGATAAACATTACCGTCTAAGTAGGGTCCTTGATATTTTTGGTTTTCTTTCTTCTGAAACATGGAATTCCTTGCTCATCTTGTTGGTAGTATGGCTTTGGTTCCGCTGGCAGCATCTTACTGTTTAAATAGATTGGTACATAGCTATTTTTTGGCTAAATGTTGATAATGAACCTTTCACGAAATTGACTTCGTGTAGATGTGTTGACATTTGAATTCTTGAACTTGGTTGATGAGTTGTTGAAGCTTTTCCACCTGTGATGCTATGTTCCATTGGATTTTTGTCTTATGTGCCAACCATTCTACTAGTAGTTGAGAATCTATCTTTTGTAGCCCATCTCTAACCCCCAAGTTAGGAAAAAATTTTCAGCCCCTATTACTACTTGATTATATGTACCATCTCCAAGTAGGACAACAAATGCCATTATTATATTGCCTTGTTGATCCGTAATGATCCCCCCTTCTCTAATATTGCCTGGATTTTCAATTTCACTTACAATCGTATTGATTTTAATCCATTAGTCTGGAGGTATTTTCCATACTATTATCCTTCATTTAGTTGCATGAATACAAGCTTCCCCTTTTTGAATGAAACCTTTCCATGTTGCAGGCCAACTGATTTGAGGAAAGGTTACAATCAGCATCTTGTAAGTATCTGTAACGACCTTTTAGTCGTTTTGAGCAGCATATTTTATTTCTGGAAAAACTGGCTGAGACGACGGATCCCACGACGGACCGTCATGGGCACGACGGACAGTCGAGGGGGTCTCGTTCCAAAACACTTAGAACTCTGAAATTTGGTTACTGAAATCGACTCTCTGAACTTCGTGACGGAATGGCAGGACGGACCGTCGTGAGCACGACGGACCGTCACACATCTTCCACAGAAATTAAGTCTCTGAACTTTGTGACGGACCAGCAGGACGGACCGTCGCAGGCACGATGGGCCGTCACAGGCTGCATAACCCAGGCTGGGTCGGATTTCTGTTAAGTAATTTATGGGGCGTTTTGGACTATTCCTGCTTTAATTATAAAGTTAGTGGGTTAATGTTAATAGTTTAATTACTTGGGGGTTAAAAGAGATAACCTTGAGTTAAGTAGTGGGTTAATTTCTCATCTTTTATACTTAATTACATGCTAATTAGGGTAAAAGAAAAAGGGTTTGAATAAGAAAAATAGAAAGAACAAGGAGAGGGACAAAGAACGATCGAGAAAGAGGGAAACGAAGAGGAAAAAAAGCTTTGGGAAATTGCTTGCTTGATCACGAATCTTCGGTGGAGGTAGGTTATGGTTTGTGCTATTCGTAGTAAACTCTTAATAGAGAATGATATATATTGGGTAGTATTAAAAACCCTTCTATATACTTAATTGTATGCTTGTATGAATGTGATTATATAATTGTGATAAAATAAGCATGATGAAGCTATTGAATCCTAAATCTTGAAAAACCCTAATCTACTTTGTTAATGATGATGCCTTGGTATAAAAGAAGGCTTGATTAACGAAAGTAGTGAGATTACGGGATCGGGTGTCACGTTCGGACACCAGGATAGTAATAGAGGATTGAGTTCCACGTTCCAGTACCAGGATAGTATATGAGGATCGAAGTGTCACATTCCGACACCAGGATAGTATATGAATCGGGTGCCACGTTCCTGTACCAGGATAGAATGAGGATCAGAGTGCCACGTTCCGGCACCAGGATAGAATATGGATCGGGTGTCACGTTCCGACACCAGGATAGAATGAGGATCGGAGTGCCACGTTCCGGCACCAGGATAGAATATGGATCGGGTGTCACGTTCTAACACCAGGATAGTATATGAGGATCGGAGTGTCACATTCCGACACCAGGATAGTATGTGGAGCGTAGTGTCACGTACCGACATGAGAGGAATAAAGATAATGAATCTTGAAAGATGTTAATATACTCAATTTAATGAACCTATTTCCCAAATGAGTATGGTATTGAGGCTTGAGTCCTCATGGGTGTACTTGGCGTTATTTATTAATGATTATAGTACTTGATGTTGCTACAGATTGAGTATTGTAGTTGATTTTATGATGTTATCTGATATATACTGTTTTCTATTTTGAGTTGGCCGATGATACCTACTGAGTACTTGTGTTTGCACTGACCCCTCTTTGTATGTTTCTTTCTTTATTATTTGTGGAGTGCAGCAAACGTACCGTCGTCTTCAACTCAACCGCAACTCTAGCCAGTCTTCATTACACCGGATTTCAGGGTGAGCTA
This sequence comes from Solanum corneliomulleri, assembly GCA_027704805.1. Lineage (NCBI taxonomy): Eukaryota > Viridiplantae > Streptophyta > Magnoliopsida > Solanales > Solanaceae > Solanum > Solanum corneliomulleri. Next base: position 16,539,194 of record JAKWIY010003060.1, on the reverse strand, counting down.
ATGCTTCTATCTTGGACTGGATCTTCTTTTTCATGGCTTGATGCCTTGAAGTTCCGGCATGGACTAGCTTTTATTTATTATAGCTTCCTAGATACTCTTAGAGTTAGTAATTTGAGGATAGATGTTCTTGTGATGATGACTTCCAGATTTTGGGGATAATAATAGTTGTTGAGTTTTTAGAAGTTATTAAATTGATTTTCATTAATGATTTAAGTCTTCCGCATTGTATTTTGTTCATTATGTTTGAAATGTTGGGGTTTTAGATTGGTTGTGTTCGCTCACATAGTAGGATAGTGTGGGTGCCACTCGCGGCTCGGTTTTGGGTCGTGACAAACTTGGTATCAGAGCATTAGGTTCGTTGGTCTCACCACACAAGAACGAGTCTAGTAGAGTCTGAAAGAACGGTAGGGGGAAGCCTTTACTTTTCTTTGAGAGGCTATAAGACTTTAGGAAAATTCCATTCTTTCTTTCTTTCTTTCATGCTATTACTTGAATCCAATTGGTATCTAGGTGATACAAATTGGTATCTGACCATCTTCACTCTATTTCGCAGATTGTAAGAACTAGAGCAACGACTGCGCCGACACTAACACCGGCAAGACAAGAGGCGTCTGAGCCAGCCACTGGGGCTGTAGCTCGAAGAGGAGTTGTGGCAAGAGGCCGAGGAAGAGGTCGTGGGAGGACGTCTTCTAGAGGAAGAGGACAAGCACCTAGCCCATCTTGTACTAGGGCGGTGACTCCTCCACCAACTGAGGAAGTGATAAGAGAGGGTGAGGAAGGGGAGACTGAAAAAGTGCAGAATGAGGAATTACCACCCCAACCTACCCCAGAGATGATTAATCAGTTCTTGCTTATCTTAGCAAGGGTTATCTGATCAAGGCAACACCTCCAGTGTTTTTTGCACCAGCACCTCAGGTTCCGGAGGTACAACATGCACTCTACTGTGGCTCCCCGCATGATGCCTCATTGGGAATAGGCACATTTTCCTCATCTGACTACAGGGCCTATAATGACAAGTGATCAGCATGAAATTTTCAATACGTTCTTGAAATTTAAACCTCCAGCCTTCAAGGGTGCTGAAACTGAGGATGGCTACGATTTTCTGGTTGACTAATATGAGCTACTACACAAGATTGGTATAGTAGAACGATTTGGTGTTGAGTTTGTGACCTATCAGTTTCAAGGGAACGCCAAAATGTGGTTGCGGTCATATGTTGAGTGTCAACCCGCACAAGCACCACCTATTACTTGGGCGTTGTTCTCTAACTTATTCATGGAGAAGTATATCCCCCGAACCTTGAGGGATAGGAGGAGAGATGAGTTCTTGAGCCTAGAGCAAGGTAGGATGTCAGTTACCGCGTATGAGGCTAGATTTCATGCATTATCTAGGTATACCACCAAGCTTTTCTTCATTCCACAAGAGCGGATTCGCCGTTTTGTGAAGGGGTTGAGGTCAGAGTTGCGGATTTCAGCCTTACAGGTAGCGGCTACAGCGAAATCCTTTCAGGAAGTGGTAGGCTTCGTGATAGAGGTGGAGGGAGTGAAGCCAGATGACTTCACCATGGCATAAACATCAAAAAGGTTTCGAAATGGAGGTGAGTTTAATGGTTCTTACTCCAGAGGGCAGGGTTCAGGAAGTTACCCAGCCCGACCTATTTAGTCTTCATTGCAGACTGTAGTAGGGGGTCCACCGCAGACCGGTCAACATTATTCTGAGTTTGGTGGTTATCCCCAGACTTCGTCATTCTCACAGAGTCCGATGCTTGAATCCAGAGAATGTTATGGATGTGGGGAGACTGGAAATATTAAGAGGTATTGTCCAAAACAAGGTTACAGACCTCCAATGGTCAGAGGTAGAGGTGGTCATGGAAGAGGCCGTCACTCTGGAGGACGTGGTGGTCGAGGTAATGGTGGTCACCAAAACGGCCGGGGTGATGGGCAAACTGGAGCCACTACAACACAACATGGTAGGGGCAACAGACAGACAGGCGATAGGGCCCATTGTTACGCTTTCCCCGGGCGGTCTGAAGCGGAGACATCTGATGTTGTTATCACAGGTAATCTTTTGGTTTGTGATTGCATGGCTTCTGTATTATTTGATCCTGGATCCACATTTTCATATGTATCTTCTTCATTTGCTATTGGACTTAATTTACCTTGTGAATTGCTTGACATGCCTATTCCTGTGTCTACTCCTGTGGGTGAGTCTGTGATAGTCGAAAAGGTGTATAGGTCTTGTCCTGTGGCTTTTGTAGGGAGCAATACTCATGTAGACTTGGTTATTTTAGAAATGGTTGACTTCGATGTAATTCTGGGTATGACTTGGCTTTCTCCAAATTTTGCAATATTTGATTGGAATGCTAAAACTATAACGTTGGCCAAGCCTGGGACAGATCCGTTAGTATAGGAGGGCGACTACACTTCCACTCCGGTTCGTATCATCTCCTTTCTTCGTGCTAAGAGAATGGTTAGTAAAGGGTGTATAGCTTTCTTGGCACATCTCAGGGATGACACTACCCAAGTACCTTCAATTGAGTCGGTTTCGGTAGTCCGTGAGTTTCTGGATGTGTTCCCTGCAGATCTTTCTGGTATGCCACCGGATAGAGATATTGACTTTGGCATTGATGTGGAACCAGGTACTCGCCCCATTTCTATACACCCTTATAGAATGGCTCCCGCTGAGTTAAGAGAGTTAAAGGCTCAACTTAAAGAATTGTTAGGAAAAGGCTTCATTAAACCAAGTGCATCTCCTTGGGGTGCTCCTGTTTTGTTTGTGAAGAAGAAGGATAGGAGTTTTCGAATGTGCATAGACTACAGACAACTGAATAAGGTAACTGTTAAGAACAAGTATCCTCTTCCTCGCATGATTTGTTCGATCAGTTACAAGGTGCTTGTACCTTCTAAAAAATCGACTTGAGATGTGGTTATCATCAATTGAAAATACGGGCAATGGATGTGCCCAAGACTGCTTTTCGGACCAGGTATGGGCATTATGAGTTCTTAGTAATGTCTTTTGGGCTTACTAATGCCCCTGCTGCTTTCATGAGCTTGATGAATGGGATTTTTAAACCATATCTGGATCTCTTTGTCATTGTATTCATTGATGATATACTGGTATACTCAAAGAGCAAGGAAGAACATGAGAAGCACTTGAGAATTGTATTGGAATTGTTGAGGGAGAAAAAGCTTTCCCGCCAAATTCTCCAAGTGTGAGTTTTTGCTAGATTCAGTGTCCTTCTTGGGGCACGTGGTTTCTAAGGATGGAGTGATGGTGGATCCATCTAAGATTGAAGCAGTGAAGAATTGGAAGAGACCTACAAATGTTACAGAGATAAGGAGCTTTGTTGGTTTAGCTAGCTACTACCGCCGATTTGTTAAGGGGTTCTCTTCTATTGCTTCCCAATTGATAAGCTTGATTAAGAAGAATGTCCCATTTTTTTGGTCGGATGAGTGTGAAGAAAGCTTTCAGAAGCTCAAGACCTTGTTGACTAGTGCACAAATTCTTACCTTGCCAGTGGAAGGCAAGAATTTCATTGTTTATTGTGATGCATCCTATCGGGTTTGGGTGCATTGCTAATGCAAGAGAAGAATGTAATTGCTTATGCTTCGAGGCAATTAAAAGTGCATGAAGGTAACTATCCGACCCATGATTGGAGTTGGCCCCGCGTATGTTTTTGCATAAAGCAATGGAGGCACTATCTATATGTGGTTAAGTGTGAAGTCTATACGGATCATCGTAGCCTACAGTATGTCTTTACTCTCAGAAAGATTGAATTTGAGACAGAGGATGGATGGAACTACTGAGGACTACGATATCACAATCTTGTATCATCCGGGAAAAGCTAATGTTGTGGCAGATGCTTTAAGTAGAAAGGCCGGAAGCATGGGAAGCCTCGCTCACTTATAGGTTTCTAGACGCCCATTGGCTAGAGAGGTTTAGATTCTGGCCAATGACCTTATGAGGTTGGAAGTAAATGAGAGGGGAGGATTTTTGGCTTGTGTGGAGGCAAGATCTTCCTTCCTTGAAAAGATTAAGGGAAAGTAGTTTAATGATGAGAAATTGATCCGGATCTGAGATAAAGTGTTGCGAGGAGAGGCTAAGGAAGCACAAATCGATGAGGAAGATGTTTCAGAATTAAGGAAGGGTATGTGTACCCCGTGTGATGATTTGATCAAACTATTCTGACAGAGGCTCATAGTTCAAGGTATTCTATACATCCTGGTGCAACCAAGATGTATCGTGACCTAAAGCAACACTTTTGGTGGAGTAGAATGAAGCGTGATATTGTTGATTTTATTACCCAAATGTCCAAACTGTCAGCAAATGAAATATGGAAACACCAGAGGACTGGAGGGACCCTTCAGAGAATTCCCCATTCCTGATGGAAGTGGAAAGAATTGCAATGACTTTGTGGTTGGTCTTCCAAAGAAAATGGGTAAGTATGACTCCATTTGGGTGATTGTTGATAGGTTAACTAAGTCTGCTCACTTCATTCCGGTCAAGGTGACTTACAATGCAGAGAAGTTAGCCAAACTTTACATCTTGAAAGTTGTTCCGTTTCATGGGGTTCCACTCTCCATCATATCAGATAGAGGTACGCAGTTTACTTCTAAGTTTTTGGAAAACATTTCATGCGGAATTGGGTACTAGGTGATCTACAGTAAGCGAGACCGCATTCCATCCTCAGACTGATGGTCAGTCTGAGCGAACGATTCAAGTGTTGGAGGATATGCTTCGTGCATATGTGATAGAATTTGGTGGTCATTGGGATAGCTTCTTACCCTTAGCAGAGTTCTCCTACAACAATAGCTATCACTGAAGTATTGATATGGCCCCATTTGAAGCACTGTATGGGAGAAGATGTAGGTCTCCCATTGGTTTGTTTGATGCATTTGAGGTTAGATCTTGGGGTACTGACCTTCCGAGGGAATCGTTAGATAAAATGAAGTGCATTAAAGAAAATCTTCTAGCGGCTCAAAGTAGGCAAAAAGAATATGCAGATCGAAAAGTTAGAGACTTGGAGTTCATGGAGGGTGAACAAGTCTTGCTGAAGGTTTCGCCCATGAAAGGGGTGATGCGATTTGGTAAAAGAGGTAAGATAAGCCAAAGGTATATTGGTCCATTTGAAGTTCTGAAGCGCGTGGGGGAGGTATCATACGAATTAGCCTTGCCCCCAGGACTGTCCGGAGTGCATCCAGTATTTCATGTGTCTATGTTGAAAAGATACCATGGGGATGGAAACTACATTATTTGTTGGGATTTGGTTCTGCTTGATGAAAATTTGTCTTATGAGGAGGAGCCTGTTGCTATTTTAGATAGAGAAGTCCGCAATTTGAGGTAAAGGGAGATTGCATCCATCAAGGTTCAATGGAAGAATCGGCCGGTTGAAGAGTCTGCTTGGGAGAAGGAGGCTGATATGTAAGAAAAATACCCACATCTGTTTACAGATTCAGGTACTCCTTTTCTCCCTTGTTTCTTTTCTTGTGATCGTTCGAGGACGAATGATGGGTAAATTGGTATCTATTGTAACGACCTGTTTAGTCGTTTTGAGCAGCAGATTTTATTTCTGGAAAAACTGGCTGAGACGACGGATCCCACGACGGACCGTCATGGGCACGACCGGACCTTCGAAGGTCTCGTTCCAAACACTAAGAATTCTGAAATTGGGTACTGAAATCGACTCTCTGAACTTCGTGACGGAATGGTGGGACGGACCGTCGTGAGCACGACGGGCCGTCACACATCTTCCACAGAAATTAAGTCTCTGAACTTTGTGACGGAGCAGTACGTACCGTCGCAGGCACGACAGGCCGTCACAGGCTGCATAACCAAGGCTGGGTCGGATTTCTGTTAAGTACGTTTTGGACTATTCCTGCTTTAATTATAATGTTAGTGGGTTAATGTTAATAGTTTAATTACTTGGGGGTTAAAAGAGATAACATTTAGTTAAGTAGTGGGTTAATTCCTCATCTTTTATACTTAATTATATGCTAATTAGGGTAAAAGAAAGAGGGTTCGAATAAGAAAAATAGAAAGAACAAGGAGAGGGACAGAGAACGATCGAGAAAGAGGGAAACGAAGAGGAAACAAAGCTTTGGGAAATTGCTTGCTTGTCACGAATCTTCGGTGGAGGTAGGTTATGGTTTATGCTATTCGTCGTAAACTCTTAATAGCGAATGATATATCTTGGGTAGTATTGTAAACCCTTTTATATGCTTAATTGTATGCTTGTATGAATGTGATTATATAATTGTGATAAAATAAGCATGATGAAGCTATTGAATCCTAAATCTTGAAAAACCCTAATCTACTTTGTTAATAATGATGCCTTGGTATAAAAGAAGGCTTGATGAACGAAAGTAGTGAGATTAGGGGATCGGGTGTCACGTTCCGACACCAGGATAGTAATAGAGGATCGGGTGCCACGTTCCGGTACTAGGATAGTATATGAGGATCGGAGTGTCACGTTCCGACACCAGGATAGTATATGGATTGGGTGCCACGTTCCGGTACCAGAATAGAATGAGGATCGGAGTGCCACATTCCGGCACCAGGATAGAATATGGATCGCGTGTCACGTTCTGACACCAGGATAGAATGAGGATCGGAGTGCCACGTTCCGGCACCAGGATAGAATATGGATCCGGTGTCACGTTCCGACACCAGGATAGTATATGAGGATCGGAGTGTCACGTTCCGACACCAGGATAGTATGTGGTGCAGTGTGTCACGTACCGCCACGAGAGGAATAAAGATAATAAATGTTGAAAGATGTTAATATACTCAATTTAATGAACCTATTTCCCAAATGAGTATGGTATTGAGGCTTGAGTCCTCATGGGTGTACTTGGCGTTATTTATTAATGATTATAGTACTTGATGTTGCAACAATTGAGTATTGTAATTGATTTTATGATGTTATCTGATATATACTGTTTTTTATTTTGAGTTGGCCGATGATACCTACTCAGTACTTGTGTTTGTACTGACCCCTACTTGTATGTTTCTTTCTTTGTTATTTGTGGAGTGCAGCAAACATACCGTCGTCTTCAACTCAACCGCAACTCTAGCCAGTCTTCATTACACCGGATTTCAGGGTGAGCTAATGCTTCTAGCTTGGACTGGATCTTCTTCTTCATGTCTTGATGCCTTGAAGTTCCGGCATGGACTAGATTTTATTTATTTTAGCTTCCTAGATACTCTTAGAGTTAGTAATTTGAGGATAGATGTTGTTGTGATGATGACTTCCAGATTTTGGGGATAATAATAGTTGTTGAGTTTTTAGAAGTTATTAAATTGATTTTCATTAATGAGTTAAGTCTTCCACATTGTATTTTGTTCATTATGTTTGAAATGTTGGGGTTTTGATTGGTTGGTTCGCTCACATAGTAGGATAAGTGTGGGTGCCAATGCGGCTCGGTTTTGGGTCATGACAGTATCCATGTAAATTGCATGCTTACTTTACTCATGCTAGGGTTTCTTCCTTCATATATGCTTGCACATCTGCTCTTCCACAAGTTCAAGCAAATTATGATAGGTGTGGAATGTAAGAGTAATTTGTGTGCTTCATTGTCGTGCTTTGTGTTCCACCATTGTATGAGAAGATGTTGCAAGGATCTTTGGTTTGGAGTAATTCCAATTATTGCTTCCAAGCTTTTCCTGACATAACCTGCAAATTGTGCCTGTTAAAGATGTGCTATGTTGTATCCCTTCGTTGCCTGTTAAAAACAACAAAAACAGTTAGACAATTCTTTTACAGAAATAGTATGTTTTTCATTGGTGGGAAGTTTTCCTTACAAAGCTCTCCAAACAAGGAATGAAACTTTGAAAGGAATTCTCTTATTCCAAAGAAAACAATTGATAAGATTTTTTTTATTTTTCTCTCTAATTTCATTGCATGCAGATGAACATGTGAATCTCCCATCATTATTGAGTGTCCATTTTACCTGATATGAAAGATGCATTTGACTAGACAGATTACAACAAGAATTTTTGCTAGTTAGCTGCTACGGGCTTGTTGCATGAGCTTGCTCCAATTCCACCTACCATTACACCAAAAATTTTCCATTGGACTATTATTGAATCTGTTAGTGTTGGTGGAAAACTGAGCTAGGTGGCCAAGACCTAACCAATTATCCCACCAAGGAGCAGGATCCAGAGTTAACTTTCCATTGTATGAGTTTTTCCATCCTTTCCCTTATTTGTAGCATGTGTGTCCAAGCAATTGAGTCTCCTGTGTCCCCTTTTTTGCAATTAGGATTTGATATTTGGCAGTATCTTGCTTTCATGAATTCACCCAAGGTGTGTTTTGTCCTAAAACTCCACCATTTTTTATTGGAAAGCCATACAAACATCTTGAATGTTCCTCTTACCAACCCCTCCATCATATGGAAAACTCATATTTTTCCATGAGGCCCAATGATACTTGTTATATTCATTCCTCCTTCCCCAAAAGAATTTGGCCATGATCAATTGGATCTTTATAAGAATTGTTTAGAGTAGTGTTGTTGCAAAGAGAATGTGAATGGGGAGCGATTGCAGAACATTTTTAATAAGGATTGCTCTGCCTCCATAACTTAGCTACTTAGTATGCCAACCTGTGATCCTGCAAATAACTTATTAACCAAATTAATGAAGTACATAATTCTAGGTCTAACAACAAAATTAGGCATCCTAAATAGGTTGGAGGTCCTTACTTCTTTCTGAATCATGTTATTCTTTTGATTCTATCTCTTGTGGTGTCAAATGCATTAGGATGGCCATTAATTGACATTTGTCTCCATTAACCATCTTACTAGAGATGTATTCATAATCTTTCAAGAAATTCATAATAAGCTTCAAAGTTTTGGCCCTTCCTAAAGTTAATAAAATGATAACATCAGCAAAACATAGGTGGTTCACTATTGGCCACTTCTTTTCAATTTAGAAACAATGTAATTCCGGATTGTTGTTTATTTTATTGAGAGTTCTTGACAATACCTCTTCTCCTAAAATAAATAGGGCATGTGATAAAGGGTCTCCTTGCTTAATCACTCTTGTGGAGTTAAATAAACCATATCTCTTACCATTAATGATAAGGGAATACCAATTATAAGCCATAATACTCCACACCATGTGTATGAACTTTTCATCGAATCCCATCTTCCTTAATACTAGACAAACATAAGACCATGAAACTCTATCATAGTCTTTTGCGATATCCAATTTGATAATGACATTACTTCCAATGATAGGTTTCCTAATGATGTATAATTTCTTGTGCTAGCATAATATTTTCAGAAATATTCCTCCCCTTAACAAATCCTGATTGGTTGAGAGAAGTCAAGCTTTGCAGTATAGAACTTAGTTTGTTACTCGCCAATTTCTAAAAAACCTTACTTGTGAAGTTGCTCAGACTTATAGGTCTATATTGTGACGGCTTGTCAGCGTTATTCCCCTTAGGTAACAAAACATTGCGGGAATCAAAGAAGTATGTCGGAATAATTTGACCACTGAAGAAGTAACTAATGACTTAAAGAAGGTCATGCTTAATGATGTTACAACACTTTTGGAAAAAACCACATCTTTCACATCCTCCATAGTTTTATCCTCACCAGTGACGATTTTCTGGAAATGATCACATTTTTCATGCCCAATTGTATCATCTTCCTGCAGGCACTCTCTATATTCACAGACGATTTTATGAATAAAGAGTCTTCTTCTTCTTCCTCTTATAAAGGAATGAAAATAGTTGGAGTTTGTATTACCTTCTCTAAACCATTTAAGCTGGGTTTTTTGCTTCATAATTGATCCTTTCTTACCTTGTATTCATACTCCTCGACTTATGAAAAAATATCTTTAAATTCGTGCTTCGGCTATTTGGTCAAAGTTTTGACCACCCTTTTGAGTTTGTTATGAAATTTCCACATTACATTACCTTCCACTTCATTTTCAAAACATGCTTCCACAGTCTTCATAAAGTTATGATTATCTACCCACTAATTTAAAAACTTAAAGTACTTGGTATATTCCTTATCTTTTGCAGTCCGTTCCATGAGAAGAAGGCAGTGATCTGAAACTAAAGATTGTAGGTTTGTAATTGTAGTTTGAGGCATGGATTCAAACAAATTGTCATTAATTGAGACCTTTTCCAACATTTTCTAGATTCTTTGGGCAAGGACTCTCTGATTACACCAAGTAAATGTCTGTCCACTGAAGCCTAGGTCTATAGGTCCACAAGCTTCAATTACAAATATCAATTCAAAGCTCATCTTCATGTTATATTGCACCCCTCCCATTTATTCTTCCCTTGAAGTGATAAAATTGAAATCACCAGCAGTGCACCATAGTTTATTATTACCATTGTCTTGTTGAATCAATTTATCCCATAGAGATCTGTGAGGTGATCCTTACATTTGGGATAAATGAAGGTTATTGTGAACTCATTCTGAACTTCATTATGCTTGAAATCACAAGTGATTTGTTGTTCATCTTCATCTCTGATAACACCTTAAATGTCCTCTTTCTAGAAAACCCAAATTTTGCCATTGTAATTAGCAACATCATTTTCTACTGCCAATTGAATTTTGATGTTTTGTATATTCATACTATCTTAAAAAGGTTCCAGAATTGTTATGATAGAAAGGTGGTACATTTTCCTTAGATTCTAGCGTCTTTCCACAACCCCTTGAGTCTTAATTTCTCTAACATTCCATATAATTGTACTAATCATTGGGATGTTCTTGAGGAAAATAACCTAGTGTTTGGTCTGGCTGAAGTGAAAGTAGTGATGTCTTGATTTTTGAAATGAAATTTACTACGTTGTAATCCCCTTGGTCATAATCCTTGTGGTGATGTCTCATCATCTTCTTCTTGATCATCCATTGATTTATTATCTTCATCCACCTTATCCTCAGAATTACAAACCTCATACATCGATATTAGGAGAAGTGTTAAGCTTTAATTCTTGTTGTTGTTTATCTGGGGGTTCTACTTCCTACCCTCTTTCCTTTTCCTTCTTACCCTCAATCTCCTACTCTTTATTAATCCTTCTTTTGGAAGCATCGTTTTTCTGTTTACTTGGTTTATTCTTACTTTTAGGGGTATATTCCTGTTTAGTTATATTTGGATTGATGTCCTTTTCCTTTGTCTTTGAGACAGAATTCTGATTTCATGTGTCATCCTTATACTTATGTTGATTCTCTTTGCCTACAATATCGTTTTCTTGTTTCTGTTTGGGAGCCTATTGTTAAGGTTGTTTTGTTTCATCTGCTACTACTAACATTTAGGACTGGTTGAGGCTCTAAAGTCTCAATTGTGGTCAATGTGTACCCCCTCATTCAAAGCATGAGGCAGTTTTCCCCCTTTGGTAGCCCATTCTTGCATGTTATTTTGGCTATCCTTACATACCCCATCCATCCCTTTATCAACTTCTCCAGATAAATCATCAATTACATAATCATTACTAGAGGTAGGTTTTAGAACTATGATACTTGGGGAGTCTGCATTTTTGTTATTGACTTCCTTTTGCCTTGGCATGCCTTGCTTACCTGTAGTGTTTTCCTTTATTTTCTTGTTTGTTGCTTATACCGCCCTTTCATCTTTGCTGCCTTTGTCTTCTCCCAATATATTGTGATCTACCTGCAACTCCATATTAGTAAAGGATAACTGCTGAGAGTTAGTAGTTATGCCTGCCTATTGGTTGTCTTTTGTAGTCTGGTTTGTATAAGTAGCTTTCCACATAGTCTTTGGAGTTGCATGTTGATGTTACCTTGTATTTTCCTTCTTTGAGTTTTCCATTCCTCCTCTTTTTTCTTTTTTGTTTGCCTCTTCATGTTATTATCTTTAATTTGTTGTTGTTGTTGATTACTAGTCTCCTTTGATTTGCTCTCTCTATCTTCTTGTTCTTTTGATTTGGTGGTATATTTGTTTTTCTTTTTCTTCTCACTTTATTTTTCCTTTATCTATCTATAATCCTCATCCCTCATTTTGTATTTACATTCTTCAATACCATGCCCCTGATATCTACAATATCTCACAGTATGGGTGAACATTCTATTACTCCATTGGCTACCAGATTCCAATGGTGTCATCCTCTGGATCTAGTTCTACCCAAACATGTCTAAGTCTAGGCTCAGTCAAGTTTATTTGCATCTTACCTTTGCCCGTTCCAGCCCTTTAACTTGTAATAGAAGAAGTGTCTACATATAAAACCTTGCCAAATGATTCACACAATGGTGTAAGGAAAGGTTTTTTGTAGCAATGGCATGGTAATCCAGGTAGCAAAATACAGACAGGCACAATAGGGATTTCCTATTTAGGTGTAAAAAAGGTGTCAAAGCTTGTATCCTCATCAATTTTCCTTAAATAGTCATTCTTTTCTGAGTCCACATAGTATTATAATCTAACTCATTTTTTAAAACAATAAACACATATTTTGCATTGTGGTGTTCTATGTTGAAACCCCCACATAATTGTGTTTGTTGTGTAAAACTCTTCCTGATAAGGTCAACCTCAGGCATGATAGTACTACACTTCCCAAATAAAGTATACTTGCAATCCACAGTCATTGTATGCATATAATGATACATATTAAAGATTACAGCAGGCTGCCCCTACTTCGAAGTTTGTCTCAAAGTAGTTCTCAATACAACAGTTAGAGCTTGAGCAACATGTATATGTCTCTATCTTGCTTACAATGTTTGGACAACATTATAGGGAGAAGGTTCCTGAACTTGATCCTGTTTGTTCCTGGGATACTCTTATTATTGTTTGAAAAAATTGTATTAAGGTAAGGAACATTTGGTTTAGCATTTTGAACATTAGGACCTCTTTTCTCAAAGTTACTAGAAGTTTTAGAAAACTCTGTATGGTAGAGGTTGTGCCTACTGTTTTCCAGCTGATTCAGTTCCTTGTTCCTTTTTTAACTGTTCTTGTTTTGCTCCCATTGTTTCTTGTCTCTCTTAACCATTTTCCCCTTACCTTGACTACTAGTTCTACCCTCCAAGTTTCCTTTGTTATTGTCGTTCTCATAGTAATCATTTTCCATTTGGTTCACATTTTGGGTTCTTACCTCCCCCTGCTCCTTGACACTATTCGTACAAGCTGACTTTCCCATGGATTTTTAATGCTCATGGACATTTTTAACATTATAACTAATATCATTAAGATTAGAGTTGTAGTTAGTATGGTTACCTGATTGATTGGCCTCCTCTTCTTGCTCCATTAAGGTTTGTTGATGACCATGTCCTTGAACATGTGCAGCACTTGGATTAAATGCAAATGAAGAATTTGTTGAACTCTCCACTTCAATAGTATCATGTTCATGAAAAAAGTCCTTGTTGTGTGGATGCTTAGAGCCTATGGTTGCTTCCACATATTCCCCTCAAAGTATTTCTTCATCAATGTTGTTTTCCATGTACACCTATTCACAATTATCCTTCTAATTACCTCCATGAGTTGTTCCAGTAGAGGTGTTAGTGTAACTCCTTCCTTGCTAAGTATTATTCCTCTCATATTCTTCGCCTATAACATTTTGCTTTTTAGTGACATTTTAACAACCTGCGTTCTTGTTACCGACAATTTTTGGTTCCATTTCACATGATATTATTGTGAGATGAACATCTTTCCCTTGTGAGTTAACTCCGACAATTGTTTCCTCGCGATTTCATTAGTGAGATGATCCATTGTTCTTTTTCCCTTTGTGAGCTTTATTTTCGTTATTCCTAGAACCCCCCACATTGATTCTTTCTATTGGTTTGTCAGTATTGCTTGAAAATTGATTATGTTATAGCTTTAACTGACTAGAATCATTCCATTCACGATTGTAATCTTTATTACACCTGATTGAGTCTTAGGAAATATTGTTGTTATTCCCCTCTTCTTCCCTTCTAGAAACCTCACTGTTCATCGCGCCTTGAGATCTTGGTTTACCAATGTTTTTCAATGAATTAGAGGGGGATTTGAGTATGGTTAGATTTCTTTCCTCCAAGCGCCCCTTCTGGGGCTGGTTCGGCGGTCTGAGATTTATCGCTGGCGCCTCACGCGCCATGTTTGTCCTTACATAACTAGTCGTTAGACGCGTCCTTTAAGTGTAATTTTAGGGAGAGTTTGGTCTAGTTAGATAAGTTAGAGAGAGAACTACTTTGGCTTTTGTATTTTGGGCTTGGGGTTTCAAATTAATGGTTTACGTTAAGGGTTAGGGTTAAGGTTAAGGTTCGGGTTTGAGTTTATGTGTTTTATATATTTTAAGGTTTGTTGTAAGGAATTGAGGCTTAAAATCTATAGTTTATTGTTTAGTATTTGGGTTTTCCTATTTTGCACTTAGGTTTAGGTTTTAGGGTTTAGGGTATACTGTTATGGTTATGGTTAGGGTGTATGTTTTTTTTGGTTTTATAGTTCAGGTTTAACATTTCAGTTATAATACAAATTGTTTATTATTTAATGTTAGGATTTTTGTATCTAGGGATTGGGATTTAGGATTTATGGTAGGGTTTTGGTTAGTGTTAATGTTAGAGTTAAGGTTAGCATTTACGTTGTTTTTAGGTTTTAGGGATTGGGTTAAGGATATGAGTTTTAATATCTATGGTTTAGTGTTCAATGTTAGGGTTTCGGTATTTTGGCCTTTTGTTTTAGTGTATATAGTTTAGGGTTAGGGTGAAGGATAGGGTTAGAGTTAGTGTTCGCGTTAAGGATATCGTTAGGGTAAGGGTTAAAGATTAGGGTTACGGCTTATGTGTTTTTTACATTTTAGGGTTTGTGCTTTAGGATTTGTGGTTTCAAATCTATGGTTTAATGTTAAATATTTGGTTTTTGGAATTTTAATTTAGGGTTTTTTTGGTCTTAGGATTTAAGGTTTAAGACATACGGTTAGGGTTAGGTGTAGGTTTCTCTAGGTTATATGGTAGATGGTATAGCATTTGATGTTTAAAATCAATGGTTTAGTATTGAAAGTTTGGGTTTTTGTATCTTGGGAGTAGAGTATCGGGTATATGGTTTAAAGTTAAAGTTAGAGTTAGGGTTTTCTTTTCCTTAGGCTTTTTGGTTTAGGGTTTAGGATTTGAGTTCTAATTGGGTTTGGTCTTTTAGGCTTCTAGTTTGGATGTATTGTAGGGATACGGTTAGGATTAGGATTTTGGTTGTTTTAGAGGATTTGTGCTTTGGGGTTAATGATTTGGGTTGTAATATGTATGGTTTAGTTTTGAATGTTAGAGTTATTGTGTTTTGTGCTTTTGATTTACCGTTTATGGTTTACGGTTAGGGTTAAGAATATGGCTAGGGTTAGCGTTCATGTTAGGGATAGGGTTAGGGTTATGGTTTTTGTTTTTCTGTTAGGTTTTAGGTTTTGGGGTTTAAGATTTTAGATTTAAAATCTATTTGTTAGTGTTTAGGTATTTTTGTCTTAGGTTTTTTGGGACATAGTGTTTAGGGTTTAGGGTATAGGGTTAGGGTTAGGGTTAGGAGTAGGGTTAGGGTGAAGTTTTTTTTAATAGGTTTGATGGTTAGTAGTTTAGCATTTGACGTTTAAAATCTATGGTTTAGTATTTAATGTTTGAGTTTTTGTATTTTGGGGTAGGGTTTAGGGTTTAGGTTAGGGTTATGGTTAAAGTTAGGGTGAGGGTTAAGTCTAGGGTTTTGGGTTCCATTAGGTTTTTGGGTTTAGGATTTCGGATTTTATCTTTCAAATCAATGGTTTAGTGTTTAATGTTTGGATTTTGGGTTTCGGGCTTTAGATTTAGGATTTATGGTATGGTAAGGATTAGGGTTAGGGTTTAGGTTGCTTTTTAGGTTTTAGGGTTTGGCCTTAAGAATTTGAGTTGTAATACCTATGGTTTAGTGTTTAATGGTTGGGTTTTTATAAATTTGGCTTCGGGTTTTAGGTTAATAGTTTAATGTTGGGGTCAAGGTAAAAGTTATGGTAAGGGTTTGGGTTAGGGTTAGGGTTTAGGATTTGTTTATATTTTGGGGTTTCTTTTTTAGGATTTGATATTTAAAATCTATGGTTTATTGTTTAATGTTTGGGTTTTCGTATTTTGTACTTAGGGTTTTTTTTGTACTTAGGATTTAGGTTAGGGTTAGGGTTAGGATTAGGATAAGGGTTAGTGTGTATGTTTTTTTTTTTAGGTTTAATGGTTAATCATTTAGCCGTTGAGGTTTAAAATCTGTTGTTTAGTATTTATTGTTTGGGTTTTGATATTTTGGGCTTAGTGTTTCGGGTTTAGGATTTAGAGTTATTGTTAGGTTTAAAGTTTTTTTTCCATTTTTTGGGTTTAGATATTAGGATTGACGTTTAATATCAATTGTTTACTACTTAATGTTTGGGTTTTCGTATTTTGGGCTTGGGGTTTAGGATTTATTGTAGGTTTAGGGTTTGGGTAGTTTTTCATGTTTTAGGATTTGGGGTTGAGGAATTTATTTGTAATATCTATAGTTTAGTGTTCAATGATAGGGTTTTTTGTGTTTTGAGATTTGGATTCAGGGATTAGGGTTTAGGGTCATAGTTAAGGATAGGGTTAATGGTAGGGTTCTTGTTAGGGATAGGGTTTAGTTTAGAGATTTTTTTTTGTATTTTGGTTTTGCGGCTTAGGATTTTTGATTTAAAATCTATGGTTTAGTGTTTAATATTTGGGTGTAGGTATTTTGGGCTTAATAATTTAGGTTAATGGTTTAGGTTTACGGTTAGGATTTATGTGATATTTAGGTTTTAGTGTTTGTTGTTTAGGATTTATGGTTTAAAATATATGGTTTAGTGTTTAATATTTGTTTTTTTAAAATTTTGCATTTAGGGTTTTTTTGGGTTGTAGTATTTAGTGTTTAAGATATAAGGTAAGCGTTAAGGTGTAGGGTTTTCTCCGTGATATGGTTGAGGGATTTGCAATTGAGGTTAAAAATCTATGGTTTAGTATTTAATATTTGGGTTTTGGTAATTTGGGAATAGTGTTTTGGGTCTATGGTTTAGAGTTAAGGTTATGGTTAGGGTTTTGTGTTTCTTAGGTTTTTTTGTTTAGGTTTTAGGATTTGAGGTTTAATATCTATGGCTTAGTGTTTAATTATGGGTTTTCGTCTTTTAGGCTTGGAGTTTGGATTTATGCTATGGTTAATGTTAGCAATAGGGTTTAGGTTGTTTTTTAGGTTTATGGTTTGGGGTTAAGGATTTGAGTTGTAATATGTATGGTTTAGTATTAAATGTTAGGGTTATGATATTTTGTTCTTTGGATTTTGGGTTTACGGTTTAGGGTTAGGGTTAAGTATATGGTTAGGATTAGGGTCGTGTTAGGGATAGGGTTAGGGTTAGGGTTTAGTTTTTTGTTAAGTTTAGGTTTTGGGATTTAATATTTTAGATTTAAAATCTATTGCGTAGTGTTTAAGGTTTTGGTTTAGGTATTTTGGGCTTAGTTTTTTTTTGGACTTAGGGTTTAGGGTTTATGGTATAGGGTTAGGGTTAGAATTAGGAGTATGGTTAGGGTGTAGGCTTTTTTTTAAGCTTTCATGGTTCAGACTTTAGCATTTGAAGTTTCAAATCTGTGGTTTAGTATTTAATGTTTGAGTTTTTCTATTTTGGGCTAGGGTTTTGGGTTTTCGGTTTAGGGTTAGGGTTATGGATTAAGTTAGGGTGAGGGTTTAGGCTAGAGTTTTGGGTTCTCTTTTTTTATTTATTTAGGGTTTAGGATTTGAGGTTTAAAATCAATGGTTTAGTGTTTAATGTTTGGATATTGGTATTTTTGGCTTGGGGTTTAGGATTTATGGCAGGGTTAGGGTTTAGGTTGTCTTTTAGGTTTTAGGGTTTGCATTAAGGATTTGAGTTGTAATATATATATATTTAGTGTTAACTGTTAGAGTTTTGATATTTTGGGCTTTCGTTTTAGGGTTTAGGCTTAGGCTTAGGGTTCGTGTTATGGATAGGGATAGGGTTAGAGAGTTTAGTGTTTTTTTTTAGGTTTTTGGTTTTGGGGTTTAGGATTTTTAGTTTAAAATCTATGGTTTAGCATTAAACGTTTGCGATTTTGTATTTTGGGCTTGGGATATTAAGATAATGGTTTATGTATAAGGTTAATGTTAAGGTCAAGGTTAGTGCTTGGGTTAGTGTTTAGTTTTTTTTTAGGTTTTAGGCCTTGTGGTTCAGGGCTTGAGGTTTAAACTTTTTGGTTTAGTTTTCAATGTCTGGTTTTTAATTACTTGGACTTTTTTTTTGGACTTAGTGTTTAGAGATAGGGTGTAGTTTTTTTTATTATTTGTTTGTGGACTTAGGTGTTAGGGTTACGGATAGGGTTCGGGTTAGGGTTTATGTTAGGTATAGGGTAAGGGTTAGATTCTAGTTTTTTTTTTTTGTTTTAGGTTTTAGGGTTTAGTATTTTTTGTTTAAAATCTATAGTTTAGTGTTTAATGTTTTAGTTTTTGTACTTTGGGCTTGGAGTTTAGGGTTAATTGTTTAGTTTTAGGGTTAGGTTTAAGGTTATTGTTATTTTTTGAATTAGGGTTAGGGTTAGGGTTTAGGCTTTTTTAAGTTTTAGTGTTTGTGGTTTAGGATTTTAGATTTAAAATCTATGTTTTAGTGTTTAATGTTTCGGTTTTTGTATTGTGTAATTAGTTTTTTTTTGGACTTAGGGTTTAGGGTTAAGTTTAGGGTAAGGATTAGGGTTAGGGTGTAGGTTTTTTTTGGGTTTTCTGTTTCAAGGTTAAGCATTTGAGGTTTAAAGTCTATGTTTTTATTATTTGAAGTTTGGGTTTTCATATTTTAGGATTATGGTTTCGGGTTTATGATTTATGATTTATAGTTATTGTTAAGGATGAACGTTAGAGTTAGGATTAGGGTTAGGGTTTTGTTTTTCTTTTAGGTTTTTGAATTTAAGGTTTACCATTTGAGGTTTAATATCAATGGGTTAATGGTTAATGTTTGGGTTTTGGTAGTTTCAACTTGGGGTTTAGGGTTTATTGTAGGATTAGGGTTACGGTTTTTTTTTAGGTTTTAGGATATAAGTATTTGAGTTGTAATATCTATGGTTTAGTGTTGAATTTTAGGGTTTTAGTATTTTTATTCTTTGAATCTTTAGTTTAATGTTTTAGGGTTAAGGTTAGGGTAAGAATTCATTTTAGGAATAAGGTTAAGGTTAGGGATAGAGTTAGGGTTAGGTTTAGAGGAATTTTTTGGTTTTAGGCTTTGGGGTTTAGTATTTTTTTGTTTATAATCTATGGTTTAGTATTGAATGTTAGGGTTTTCGTATTTTTTGCATCGAGTTTGGGGTTGAGGTTTAGGGATTAGCTTTGGGGTTATGGTTAGATTTAGGGTTAGGGTTAGGGATAGGGCTTAGGTATTTTCTATGTTATTTTTTGTTGAAAATATATGATTTATTGTTTAATGTTTAGTGTTTAGGGTATAGGGTTAGGGTTAGGTTTAGGATTAGGGTTAGGATGTAGAGTTTTTTTAGGTTTTGTGGTTCAAGGTTTAGAATTTGAGAATTAAAATATATGGTTTATATTTAATGTTTGGGTTTTAATATTTTTGGCCTAGGGTTTTGGGTTTATGGTTTTGAGTTAGGACTAGGATTAAGGTTATTGTTATGGTAGGGGTTAGGGTTTTAGGTTTTCCTAGATATATGGGTTTAAGGTTTAGGATTTGAGGTTTACTATTTATGGTTTTGTGTTTAATGTTAGGTTTTTTATATTTTGGGCTTTGGGTTTTGGATTAAGATTAAGAATAGAGTTAGGGTTAGGGTAAGTGTTAGGGATAGGTTAGGGTTAATGTTTAGTTTTGTTTTATGTTTAATATTTTGTGGTTTACGATTTTTGGTTTAACATCTATGGTTTAGCGTTTAATATTTGGGCTTTCTTGTTTTGGGCTTTGGAATTTTGATTAATGGTTCAGGGTTAGGGTTAAAATTAAGTTAGGGTTATTTTTAGGGTTTAGGTTGTTTTTAGGTTTTAGGGTTTGGTTTAAGGAATAGAATTGTAATATATAAGGTTTAGCTGTCACGACCCAAAACCGAGCCGCGACTGGCACCCACACTTATCCTACTATGTGAGCGAACCAACCAATCTAAACCCCAACATTTTAATACAGTATCAACAAAAGTAATGCGGAAGACTTAAACTCATTAATGAAAACAATTCAATAACTTCTAAAAACTCAACATCTATTATTCCCCAAAATCTGGAAGTCATCATCACAAGAAAATATATCCGCAAATTACTAAACTAAGAGTATCTAAGAAAGCAAAAACAAGTAAAAAGCTAGTCCATGCCGGAAGTTCAAGGCATCAAGACTTGAAGAAGAAGATCCAGTCAAAGCTAGCAGCATTAACTCACCGTAAATTTCCGATGTAGTGAAGACTGTCTAGAATTACTGTTGAGTTGAAGACGACGGCACGTTTGCTGCACACCACAAATAACAAAGAAAGAAACATACAAGTAGGGGTCAGTACAAAACACAAGTACTGAGTAGATATCATCGGCCAACTCAAAATAGAAAATAGTATATATCAGTTAATATCATAAATCTACTATAATACTCAACATGTAGCAACAACAAGTACTATAATCATCAATAAGTACTACCAAGTTCATCCATGAGGACTGAAGCCTCAATACTATACTCATTTAGGAATTAGGTTCATTAGATTGAGCATATTTATCATCTTTCAAGATTCATTATCTTTATTCCTCTCGTGTGGGTACGTGACACTCCGCTCCATATACTATCCTGGTGTCGGAACGTGACACTCCGATCCTCATATACTATCCTGGTGCCGGAACGTGGCACTCCGATCCTCATTCTATCCTGGTACCGGAACGTGGCACCCGATCCATATTCTATCCTTATGTCGGAACGTATCCTGGTACCGGAACGTGGCACCCAATCCATATTCTATCTTGGTGTCGGAACGTGACACTCCGATCCTCATATACTATCCTGGTACCGGAACGTGGCACCCGATCTTCTATTTCTATCCTGGTACCGGAACGTGGCACCCGATCCCCTAATCTCACTACTTTCGTTCATCAAGCCTTCTTTTATTCCAAGGCATCATCATTAACAAAGTACATTAGGGTTTCTTTCAAGATTTAGGATTCAATAGCTTCATTATGCTTATGTTATCACAATTATATAATCACATTCATGCAAGCATACAATTAAGGATATAGGAGAGTTTACAATACTATCAATACATATCATTCGCTATTAAGAGTTTTACTACGAATAGCATAAAAACCATAACCTACCTCCACCGAAGAATTGGAATCAAGCAAGCAAATTCCCAAGGCTTTGTTTCCTCTTCGTTTCTCATCTTCTCGTTCGATCCTCTCTCCCTCTCTTGTTCTTTCTATTTTTCTTATTCAAACCCTCTTTCTTTTACCCTAATTAGTATATAATTAAGTATTAAAGATGGCAATAGTAACCCACTAATTAACTCAAAGTTACCTATTTTATCCCCCAAGATAACTATAGCAGGAATAGTCCAAAAACGTCCCTTTAAACATTTCAGGAAATCCGACCCAGACTGGGATTACGCAACCTATGACGGCCCATCGTGCCTGCGACGGTCCGTCCTGCAGGTCGTCGCAAAGTTCAGAGACTCAATTTCCACCAAAGAGTCTGTGATGGTGCGTCCTGCCATTCCGTCACGAAGTTCAGAGAGTCGATTTCAGCACCCAATTTTCTATTTTCTAAGTGTTATGGAATGAGAATTCTGGAAAGTTCGTCGTGCCCATGACGGTCCGTCGTGGGGTCCGTCGTATCAGCCAGTTTTTCCAGAAATAAAATCTGCTACTCAAAACGACTAAACAGGTCATTACAATAGATACCAATTTACCCATCGTTCGTCCTCGAACGATCACAAGAAAAGAAACAAGGGCGAAAGGGAGTACCTGAATCTGTGAACAGATGTGGGTATTTTTCTTGCATATCAGCCTCCTTCTCCCAAGTGGCCTCTTCAACTAGTCTATTCGTCCATTAAACTTTGATGGATGCAATCTCCCTCGACCTCAACTTGTGAACTTCTCTATCTAAAATAGCAACAGGTTCCTCTTCATAAGTCAAATTCTCATCAAGCAGAACAGAATCCCAACGAATGACGTAGTTTCCATCCCCATGGTATCTTTTCAACATGGACACATGAAATACCGGATGTACTCCGGACAGCCCTGGAGGCAAGGCTAATTCATAAGCCACCTCCCCTACTCGCTTAAGTACTTCAAATGGTCCAATATACCTTGGACTTAGCTTACCCCTTTTTCCAAACCGCATCACCCCTTTCATGGGTGAAACCTTCAACAAGACTTGTTCACCCTCCATGAACTCCAAGTCTCTAACCTTTCGATCCACATATTCCTTTTGTCTACTTTTAGCCGCTAAAAGCTTTTGTTGAATAGACTTCACCTTCTCCATTGAATCCCTCAACAGGTCAGTACCCCAAGGTCTAACCTCAAATGCATCAAACCAACAGATGGGAGACCTACATCTCCTCCCATACAATGCTTCAAATGGAGCCATATCAATGCTGGAGTGATAGCTATTATTGTATGAAACCTCCGCTAAGGATAAAAAGTTATCCCAATGACCACCAAATTCTATCACACATGCACGAAGCATATCCTCCAACACTTGAATCGTTCGCTTAGACTGACCGTCAGTCTGAGGGTGAAACGCACAGTACTAAGGTCCAACCTAGTACCTAATTCAGCATGCAATGTTCTCCAAAACTTAGAAGTAAACTGCGTACCTCTATCTGATATGATGGAGAGTGGAACTCCATGCAATCGAACGATTTCTGAGATGTAGATTGTGGCTAACTTCTCTTCATTGTAGGTCACCTTGACCGGAATGAAGTGAGCAGACTTAGTTAATCTATCCACAATTACCCAAATTGAATCACATTTTCCCAATGTCTTTTGAAGACCAACCACGAAGTCCATTGCAATTCTCTCCCACTTCCATTCAGGAATGGGCATTCTTTGAAGTGTTCCTCCGGGCCTCTAGTGTTCATACTTTACTTGTTGATAATTTGGACATTTGGCAAAAAAATCCACAATGTCACGCTTCATCCTACTCCACCAAAAGTGTTGCTTTAGGTCGCGGTACATCTTGGTTGAACCAGGATGTATCGAATATCCGGAACTATGAGCCTCTGTAAGAATAGTGTGGATCAAGTCATCAACACGAGGCACACATACTCTTCCCCTAATTCTCAAAACACCTTCCTATCAATTATGGCCTCTTTAGCCTCTCCTCTCAACACCATATCCCTAATTCGGCTTAGTTCTCGTCATCAAACTGTTTCCCTTGATTGTCAAGAAAAGAAGATCTCGCCTCCACACAAGCCAAAAATCCTCCCTTCTCATTTACTTCTAGCCTCATAAAGTCATTAGCCAGTTTTGGATTTCTCTAGCCAACGAGCTCTAGAAACTTGCAAATGAGCTAGACTTCCCATGCTTCCTGCCTTTCTACTTAAGGCGTCTGCCACACATTAGCCTTTCCCGGATGATACAGAATAGTGATATCGTAGTCCTTCAGTAGTTCCATCCATCTCCTCTGTCTCAAATTCAAATCCTTCTGAGTGATGACATACTGTAGGCTACGATGGTCCGTATAGACTTCACACTTAACCCCATACAAATAGTGTCTCCATTGTTAGTGCAAATACTACCGCGGCCAACTCCAAATCAGGGTCGGATAGTACGTTCATGCACTTTTAATTGCCTCGAAGCATAAGCAATCACATTCTTCTCTTGCATTAGCACTGCAACCCAACCAGAAGTAGGATGCATCACAATAAACAATGAAGTTCTTACCCTCTACTGGCAAGGTAAGAATTGGTGCAGTAGTCAACAAGGTCTTGAGTTTCTGAAAGCTTTCTTTACACTAATCCGACCATACAAATGGAACATTTTGCTTAGTCAAGTTCGTTACTTGGGAAGCAATAGAAGAGAATCCCTTGACAAATCGGCGGTAGTAGCTAGCTAAACCAACAAAACTCCTTATTTTTGACACGTTTGTAGGTCTCACCCAATTCTTCACTGTCTCAATATTAGATGGATCCACCATCACTCCATCCCAAGAAGGACACTGAATCTACCCAAAACTCACACTTGGAGAATTTGGCATAAAGCTTCTTCTTCCTCAATAACTCTAACGCCATTCTCAAATGCTCCTCATGTTCCTTCTTACTCCGTGAGAATATTAGTATATCATCAATAAATACGATCACAAAGAGATCCAGTTATGGCTTGAAGATCCCGTTCATCAAGCTCATGAAAGTAGCAGGGGTATTCGTAAGACCAAAGGACATTACCACAAATTCGTAGTGCCCATACCTAAATCGAAAAGCAGTCTTTGGCACATCCGTTGCCCGTATTTTGAATTGATGATAACCGGATCTCAAGTAAATTTTAGAGAAGACACAAGCACCTTGTAACAGATCGAAGAAGTCATCAATGCGAGGAATGGGATACTTGTTCTTAATAGTTACCTTGTTCAACTGCTGGTAGTCTATGCACATCCGAAAACTCCCATCCTTCTTCTTTACAAATAGCAATGGAGCACCCCAAGGAGATGCACTTGGTCTAATGAAGCCTTTGCTCAACAACTCTTGAAGTTGGGCCTTTAACTCTCTTAACTCCGCGGGAGCCATTCTTTAAGGCGGTATAGAAATGTCGCGAGTACCTGGTTCCAAATCAATGCAAAAATCGATATCTCTATTCGGTGGCATACCAGGAAGATCTGCAGGGAACACATCCAGAAACTCACGGACTACCGAAACCGACTCAATTGGAGGTACTGGGTTAGTGTCATCCCTGAGATGTGCCAAGAAAGATAAACACCCTTTACTAACCATTCTCTTAGCATGAAGAAAGGAGATGATACGAATCGGAATGGAAGTGTAGTCGCCCTTCCACACTAACTGGTCCGTCCCAGGCTTGGCTAACGTCACAGTTTTAGCATTACAATCCAAGATTGCGAAATTTGGAGAAAGCCAAGTCATACCCAGAATTATATCAAAGTCAACCATCTCTAAGATAACCAAATCTACATAAGTGTTGCTCCCCACGAAAGTCACCAAGCAAGACCTATATACTTTTTCTACTATCACAGACTCACCCACCGGAGTAGACACACGAATCGGCATGTCAAGTAATTCACAAGGTAAATTAAGACCAATAGCAAATGAAGAAGATACATAAGAAAATGTGGATCCGGGGTCATACAATACAGAAGCCATGCAATCACAAAATAAAGATTACCTGTGATAACAGTATCAGATGTCTCCGCTTCAGATCTCCCAGGGAAAGCGTAACAATGGGCCCCATTACTTGTCTGTCCCTTGCCCCTACCATGTTGTGTTGTAGTGTCTCCTGTTTGCCCATCACCTCTGCTGTTTTGGTGACCACCATTACCTCGACCACCACGTCCTCCAGAATAACGGCCTCTACCAGGACCACCTCTACCTCTCGCTATGGGAGGTCTGTACCTCTGTTTTGGACAATACCTCTTAATGTGTCCAGTCTCCCCACATCCATAACACTCTATGGATTCGGGCATAGGTCTCTCAGAGAAGTGTTGACCGGTCTGAGGTGGACCCCCAACTACAGTCTGTAGTGAAGACTTAATTGGTCGGACTGAGTAACCTCCTGAACCCTGTCCTCTAGAGTAAGAACCATTACACTCACCTCCCTTTTGAAACCTTTTTGATGTCGATGTCGTGGTGAAGTCATCTGGATTCACTCCTTCCACCTCTATCACGAAGTCTACCACTTCTTGGAAGGATTTTGCCGTAGCCGCTACCTTAAGGAAGGCCGAAATCCGCAATTCTGACCTCAACCCCTTCACAAACGGCGAATACGCTCTTGTGGACTGAAACAAAGTTGGGTGGCATACCTGGATAATGCACGGAACTTAGCCTCATATGCATTAACCGTCATCCTTACCTTGCTCTAGGCTCAAGAACTCGTCTCTTTTCCTATCCCTCAAGGTTCGGGGATATACTTCCATAAACAAGCTAGAGAATGATGCCCAAGTCATAGGCGGTGCCTCTGTTGGTTGACACTCAGCATGTGACCGCCACCACATTTTGGCGTTCCCTTGAAATTGATAACTCACGAATTCAACACCAAACCGTTCTACTATACCCATCTTGTGTAGTAGCTCATGACAGTCAACAAGAAAATCGTAAGCTTCCTCAGATTCAGCACCCTTGAAGACTGGAGGTTTCAATTTCAAGAACTTACTGAAAAGTTCATGTTGATCATTTGTCATTATAGGCCCTGTAGTCAGACGAGGAAATGTGCCTATTTCCATTGAGGCATCCATGCGGGGAGCCATAGTAGCCGCATGTTGTACCTCCGGAACCTAAGGTGCTGGTGTAGAAAACACTGGAGGGTTCTGGCCTTGATCAGATAACCCGCTAAGATAAGCACGAACCTGATTGATCATCTCTGGGGTAGGTTGGGGTGGCAGTTCCTCGTTCTGTACTTGTTCATTCTCCCCTTCCTCACCCTCTCTTATCACTTCCTCAGTCGGTGGGGGAGTCACCGCCCTAGTATCAGATGGGCTAGGTACTTTTCCTCTTCCTCTAGAGGACGTCCTCCCACGACCTCTACCATGACCTCTTGCCACTGTTCCTCTCCGAGCTACAGCCCCAGTGGCTGGCTCAGACGCATCCTGTCTTGCCGGTGTTGGTGTTGGCGCATTCAATGCTCTAGTTCTAACCATCTGCGAAATAGAGTGAAGATGGTCAGATACCAATTTGTATCACCTAGATACCAATTGGATCCAAGTAATAGCACGAAAGAAAGAATGAAAGAATGGAATTTTCCTAAAGTCTTATAGCCTCTCAAATAAAAGTAAAGGCGTCACCCTATCGTTCCTTAAGACTCTACTAGACTCGTTCTTGTGTAATGAGACCAACGAACCTAATGCTCTGATACCAAGTTTGTCAGGACCCAAAATCGAGCCGCATCTGGCACCCACACTTATCGTACTATGTGAGCGAACCAACCAATCTAAACCCCAACATTTTAATACAATATCAACAAAAGTAATGCGGAAGACTTAAACTCATTAATGAAAACAATTCAATAACTTCTAAAAACTCAACATCTATTATTCCCCAAAATCTGGAAGTCATCATCACAAGAACATCTATCCGCAAATTACTAAACTAAGAGTATCTAAGAAAGCAAAAACAAGTAAAAAGCTAGTCCATGCTGGAAGTTCAAGCCATCAAGACTTGAAGAAGAAGATCCAGTCCAAGGTAGAAGCATTAGCTCACCCTGAATTTCCGATGTAGTGAAGACTGGCTAGAATTATTGTTGACTTGAAGATGACAGCATGTTTTCTGCACTCCACAAATAACAAAGAAAGAAACATACAAGTAGGGGTCAGTACAAAACAGAAGTACTGAGTAGATTTCATCAGCCAACTCAAAATAGAAAACAGTATATATCAGTTAATATCATAAATCAACTATAATACTCAATATGTAGAAACAACAAGTACTATAATCATCAATAAGTACTACCAAGTTCATCCATGAGGACTCAAGCCTCAATACCATACTCACTTGGGAATTAGGTTCATTAGATTGAGTATATTTATCATCGTTCAAGATTCATTATCTTTATTCCTCTTGTGTTCGTACGTGACACTCCGCTCCATATACTATCCTGGTGTCGGAACGTGACACTCCGATCCATATATACTATCCTGGTGCCGGAACGTGGCACTCTGATCGTCATTCTATCCTGGTACCAGAACGTGGCACCCGATCCATATTCTATCCTTATGTCGGAACGTGACACTCCGATCCTCATATACTATCCTGGTAGCGGAACGTGGCACCCAATCAATATTCTATCTTGGTGTCGGAACGTGACACTCCGATCCTCATATACTATCCTGGTACCGGAACGTGGCACCCGATCTTCTATTTCTATCCTGGTACCGGAACGTGGCACCCGATCCCCTAATCTCACTACTTTCGTTCATCAAGCCTTCTTTTATTCCAAGGCATCATCATTAACAAAGTAGATTAGGGTTTCTTTCAAGATTTAGGATTCAATAGCTTCATCATGCTTATGTGTAACGACCTGTTTAGTCGTTTTGAGAAGCAGATTTTAATTCTAGAAAAACTGGCCAGGACCACGGGCACTGTGACGGACCGTCACAGGCACGACGGCCCGTCGAGGGTGCATCGTTTCAGCATACTTAGAATTCTGAAATTGGATACTGAAAATCGACTCTCTGTAAATTGTGACGGACCTACAGGACGTGCCGTCACATCCACGATGAACCGTCGTGAGTTCCCGTTGCAAACACTTCAACTTTTGAGAATTTGGTACAAGAAACGAGTTTTCTGACCGTCATGACGGAGGTACAGGGACGGACCGTCACAGGTGTGACGGGCCGTCACAGGCCCTTGAGTTCGAGGGGGGCTGCGACGACCTGTGTGACGGACCATCGCAGGCCGACGGGCCGTCACAGGTTGCGCAAATCCCAGGCAGAATAGGATTCCTCTACACGTTTTAAGGGTCGTTTTGGACTATTCTTTCCTTAATTATAAGATTGAGGGTTAATATTAATAAGTCTAATTACTTGGGGTTAAAGAGGTAACCTTAAGTTAATTAGTGGATTCTATTGTCCTCTTTTAGTCTTAATTATATGAAAATTAGGGTAAGAAAGAGGGTTTGAATAAACAAACAGAAAGAGCAAAGAGAAAGAGGGATAGATTGATCGAATTGAGGGAGATTGAACGAGAAGAAGAAAGCGTGGAAATTGCTTGTGATTCCAATTCTTTGGTGGAGGTAGGTTATGGTTTTCATGCTACTCTCGTAGTAAACTCTCAATAGTGAATGATATGTGTTGATAGTATTGTAAACCCTACTATGGGCTTAATTGTATGCTTGCATGATTATGATTATGAAATTGTGATGAATTAACAAAGCATGATGAAGCTATTGAATCCCAAATCTTGAAAGAACCCTAATTCACTTGTTAATGATGATGCCTTAGTGTAAAGAAGGCTTGATATATTAATAATAAGATTGATGATGCCTTAGTATTAACGAAGGCTTCAACATTATATAATGAGTAATGATGCTGCTTTAGTGTAAAAAAGAAGGCTTGATGAATTAGGGGATCGGGTGCCACGTTCCAACACCAGGATAGAATATGAGGACGGGTGCCATGTTCCGACACCAGGATAGAATATGAGGATCGGGTGCCATGTCCGGTACCAAGGATAGAATATGAGGATCGAGTGTCACGTTCCGACCAAGGATAGAATATGAGGATCGGGTGCCACGTTCCTGTACCAGGATAGAATATGAGGATCGGAGTGTCCCGTTCCGACACCAGGATAGAATATGGATCGGGGCCACGTTCCGGTACCAGGAATAAATGAGGATCGGAGTGTCACGTTCCGACACCAGGATAGAATATGGATCCGGTGCCACGTTCCGGTACCATGATAGTATATGAGATCGAGTGTCACTTTCCGACACCAGGATAGTATATGGATCGGGTGCCACGTTCCGGTACCAGATAGTAGATGAGGATCGGAGTGCCACGTTCCGGCACCAGGATAGAAATAGAGGAGCGGAGTGTCACGTACCGACACAGAGGAAGAAAGATAATGAATCTTGAAAGATAATGATATACTCAATCTCTACTGAACTTAATTCCCAATGAGTATGGTATTGAGGCTTGAGTCCTCATGTGTGAACTCGGTTGTATTCATTGATGAATTAATATTGTTTTTGCTACATGTTGAGTATTGTAGTTTGATTTACATTATTATTGATATATACTGTTCCCTATTTTGAGTTGGCCGATGATATCTACTCAGTACTTGTGGTTGTACTGACCCCCTACTTTTATGTTTTTCTTCTTTGTTATTTGTGCAATGCACAAGCAAACGTTCCGTCAACTTTAACTCAGCAGTAAATCAAGCCAGTCTTCGTCACAACACACGGATCTTCAGGGTGAGCTAATGCTTCTAGCTTGGACTGTCTTCTTCTTTCAAGTCTTGATGCCTTGAACTTCCGGCATGGACTAGTTTTTTTTAGTTTATTTTTGTTCTTAGACATTTCCTAGTTTAGTAAATTGAGATAGATGTTCTTGTGTGATGACTTCCAGATTTTGGGGATAATAATAATGTTTTGAAATGTTTTATTATGAGTTTAAGTCTTCCGCATTACTTCTGTTGATATGTCTTGAAATGTTAAGGTTTAGATGGGTTGGTTCGCTCACATAGGAGGGTAAAGGTGGGTGCCAGTTGCGTCCCTCCCCGATTTGGGTCGTGACAAACTTGGTATCAGAGCATTAGGTTCGTTGGTCTCATCACACAAGAACAGGTCTAGTAGAGTCTTAAGGAACGGTAGGGGGACCGCCTTTACTTTTCCTTGAGAAGCTATAAGACTTTAGGAAAACTCACTCTTTCATTCCTTCTTTTTCGTGCTACTACTGAGTCCAATTGGTATCTAGGCGATACGATTTGGTATCTGACCATCTTCAACTCTATTTATTTCGCAGATGGTTAGAACTAGAGCAACGACCGCACCAGCAGCGACAACGGAAAGACAAGAAACGACTGAGCCAGCCACTGGGGCAGTGGCTCGAGGGAGAACAACGTCAAGAGCCGTGGAAGAGGTCGTGGGAGGACGTCCTCTAGAGGAAGAGGATGAGCCCCTAGCCCATCTGATACTAGGGCGGTGACTCCTCCACCGACCGAGGAGGTGATAAGAGAGGGTGAGGAAGGGGAGAATGAACAAGTGCAAATGAGGAAATGCCACCCCAAACCTACCCCAGAGATGATCAACCAGGTACTTGCTCTTTAGCGGTTATCCGATCAGGGTCAGGCACCTCCAGTGGTTTCTGCACCAACACCTCCTGGTTTCAGAGGTACGACATGCGGCTACTATGGCTCCCCGCATGGATGCATCATTGGGAAATAGGCACATTTCCACGTCTGACTACTTGGGCCTATTATGACAAATGATCAACATGAACTTTTCAGTAAGTTCTTGAAATTGAAACCTCCAGTCTTTAAGGGCGCAGAATCAGAGGATGCCTACGATTTTCTGGTTGATTGTCATGAGCTACTACACAAGATGGGTATAGTAGAACGGTTTGGCGTTGAGTTCGTGAGCTATCAGTTTCAAGGAAACGCCAAAATGTGGTGGCGATCACATGTTGAGTGTCAACCAACAGAGGCACCACCTATGACTTGGGAATCATTCTCTACCCTGTTTATGGAGAAGTATATCCCCAGGACTTTGAGAGATAGAAAAAGGGATGAGTTCTTGATTTTAGAGCAGGTAGGATGACGGTTAACGCATACGAGGCTAAGTTTCGTGCTTATCAAGGTATGCCACCCAACTTTGTTTCAGTCCACAAGAACGGATCCGCCGTTTTGTGAAGGGGTTGAGGTCAGAATTGCGATTTCAGCCTTACAATAGCGGCAACGGCAACATCCTTCCAAGAGGTGGTAGATTTTGTGATAGAGGTGGAAGGAGTGAAACCAGATGACTTCACCACACATCGCATCAAAGAGGTTTCGGAAGGAGGTGATTTTATTGGTTCCTACTCTAGAGGATAGAGTTCTGGAGGCTACTCAGTTCGACCAATTCATCTTCACTACAGACTGTAGTTTGGGGTCCACCTCAGAACGGTCAACACTTCTCTGAGAAACCTATGCATGAACCCAGAGAGTGCTATGGATGTGGGGAGATTGGGCATATTAAGAGATATTGTCCAAACCAGAGTTCAGAACCCCACTAGCTAGAGGTAGAGGTGGTCATGGTAGAGGACGTTATTCTGGAGGGCGTGGTGGCCGAGGTAATGGTGGTCACCACAACGGCAGAGGTGATGGGAAAACTAGAGCCCCTACATCACAACATGGTAGGGGCAAACGGGCAAACCAACGAAAGGGCCCATTGTTATGCTTTCCCTGGGAGATCGGAGGAGGAGACATCTGATGCTGTTATCCACAGGTACTCTTCTGGTTTGGTGATTGCATGGCTTCCGTATTGTTTGATCCTGGATCTACATTTTCATATGTATCTTCATCATTTGCTAATGGTCTAAATCTATGTTGTGAACTACTGATATGCCTATTCGTGTTTCTACTCCGGTGGGTGAGTCTGTAGTAGTTGAAAGGGTTATAGGTCTTGTTTGGTGAACTTTGTGGGGAGCAACCCTTATGTAGATCTGGTTATCTTAGAAATGGTTTGACTTTGATGTAATTCTGGGTATGACCTTGGCTTTCCTCCGATTTTGCGATCTTGGATTGTAATGCAAAACAGTGACGTTAGCCAAGCCTGGGACAGACCCGTTAGTGTGGGGGGCACTACACTCCAATCCGGTCGTATCATACTCCTTTCTTCGTGCTAAGAAAATGGTTTGTAAGGGTGTTTAGCTTTCTTGGCACATCTCAAGGACGACACTACTCAAGTACCCTCGATTGAGTCGTTTTGGTAGTCCGCGAGTTTTTTGGATGTGTTCCCCTGCAGATCTTCCTGGTATGCCACTAGATAGGGATATTGACTCTGTATCGATCTTGAACCGGGTACTCGCCCATTTCGATACCCCCTTATAGAATGGCTCCCGCGGAGTTAAGAGAGTTAAAGGCCCAACTTCAAGAGTTGTTGAACAAAGGTTCATTAGACCAAGTGCATCTCCTTGGGGTGCTCCGGTTTTGTTTGTAAGAAGAAGGATGGGAGTTTTCGAATGTGCATAGATTACCACAGTTGAACAAGGTAACTATTAAGAAAAATATCCTCTTCCTCGCATTGATGACTTATCGATCAACTACAAGGTGCTTGTGTCTTCTCGAAGATCGACTTGAGATCCGGTTATCATCAATTGAAAATACGGGCACCGATGTGTCCAAACCCGCTTTTCGGACAGGTATGGGGCATTATGAATTTGTGGTGATGTTCTTTGGCCTTACAATGCCACCCCCGCTGCTTTCATGAGCTTGATGACGGGATTTTTAAGACATATTTGGACCTCTCTTTGTGATATATTTATTGATGATATACTGGTATATTCTAAAAGTAAGAGGAACATGAGAGCATTTGAGGATTGTGTTGGAAATGTTGAGGGAGAAAAAGCTTATATGCCAGTTCTCTAAGTGTGAGTTTTGTGCTAGATGCAGTGTCCTTCTTGGGGGCACGTGGTTTCTAAGGATGGAGTAATGGTGGATCCCTCTAAGATTGAGCAGTGAAGAATTGGTAAGACCCCTAATGTTCAGAATACGGAGTTTTTGTTGGGTACTAGCTACTACCAGCCGCTTTGTCAAGGGATTCTCTTCTAATCGCTTCCCAATTGACGAACTTGACTAAGCATAATGTTCCATTTGTAATGGTCGGATGAGTGTGAGGAAAGCTTTCAGAAACTCAAGAACTTTGTTGACCTACCGCGCCTATCCTCAACCTTGCCCGTGGAAGGTAAGAATTTCATTGTCTATTGTGATGCATCCTATACGGGTTTTTATGCAGTGCTAATGCAGAAAAGAATGTGATTGCTTATGCTTCAAGACATTAAAAGTGCATGAACGTAACTATCCAACTCATGACTTGGAATTGGCCGCGGTAGTATTTGCAGTGAAGCAATGGAGACATTATTTTATGGGGTTAAGTGTGAAATCTATACGGATCATCGTAGTTTACAGTATGTCTTTACTCATAAAGATTTGAACATAAGACAAAGGAGATGGATGGAACTACTGAAGGACTACGATATCACGATCTTGTATCATCCGGGGAAGGCGAACGTTGTGGCAGATGCTTTGAGTAGAAAGGCGGGAAGCATGG
>JAKWIY010003060.1:16415492-16505310 GCA_027704805.1 Solanum corneliomulleri | reverse complement strand
CATCAATTATCAACATAGAAACACATAATATAACATTTAAGAAATTATTCACGTTTTGTAGCCCACTTTACAGTAAGCCATATTCACTGTACAGTGAATTGCTTCACTGTAACAATGAAATATTTTACCTTCCCTTATAACACTTCCTAGTATGTGATTATCCCATTAAAAACTACCCTACGACTCACTAAAGCAACACAAAGACAGACCTCCCATAAAACCTCCCTAAGCATGCCTAAATGACCCTCAAGACTTACTTATAATGTGACACATACATACTTACAAAACATCAAAAATATGAACACGAGATTTCCTCAACTAATGGTGATTCTAAGTCTCACTTGAGTGAGTTGTGAAGCAATCCCCCATATAATCCATTTCACACACACTTATAGACTACCTAGGATAGAATCATTCTCACTTAACACAACAACATTTAGATAATATGACATTCTCCTTCCAAAAACTATCAAAAGACTAACTTAAGTAAATCAAGAAGATTACGTCCATAATTGACCTCTTCAAGATTACCTAAGTAATCTTTAGGACTACCTAATTTTAGATCTTGTATACATATTCAATCATTTTCCCTAACTAGAGTCAATCTTAAGACTCATCTAGGTAAGATACGAAGTGACAATTCCTATGCCCCCTTCACGCGTTAACTAGACAACCCTTGACTACTCTAGATATGTACTTATTCATTTAACATACTTTCTTAACTTAAGTCATTATTTCCATTAGTTCATTTAAGACTGATACATCACATAAAGGACATTCAAGTAATGGTCTTGGACAAGACCTAGGAACTCTCATTAACACCTTCAAAGCCTATTGTGCAATGTCTAGATAGCGTCTCATACCACCACCTGAACTTTATATAACTTATCTAATGCTATTAGGTATCCCATATTATGAGAATAGGCAATAAATGAAAAAGTCCATGATAGCATGACATGCAATCCGGAGTACTAACCTACTACGGTGAGGGTGTTCTACTTGCAAATGGTAGGACTTAGATACATCCAATGTAGGCACATGGTTAAGGAATATGCAGGGCATGATTTGTAATATAGTCTCATTCTTTAACTATAACTACTTCCCGTACCACACTTACTCAGTGCTAGCCTTTGTTCTCATAGAGTAGTTTACACAGAAGGCTCATATAAAGGGGTTCCATATCAAGTTCATAATCCAATCACATTTACCCTACCAAACAAAGGTCCACTAGGGCTACCTCACAATGTTGACAAGAAGCTCATCATGACTTTCCTAAGGTTTGATATGATGTCATTCTAGCCAATCAACCTTAAGTTTATCATTCCTCTACTTTGAAGGATACCATTACGACTTTCAACTTCAACAGTCACAACCTTACCACTAGGCTCAAGGTTTCACATAAAAGACTCTTAACATCATTTAAGGTCTCATGTCATTCATACATACAATCCTAAGAGGCTTTAGCATCCTAAGTCAAGACATCACATATTCACATTCATATATGCATCAAGTAAGGGACACAAGTTAACCAAGACAAGAAACATCATACTTCACCTTAACACATATTACATGTCATTTTAGAAACATATTGACCTAACCATATCCTCTTTAAGTAATTATATTCACTATCATATAATCATCATTATGACCATCATAGACTCATATAGTCAAGTAGGAATAACCATGTATAAACCCTAAGACTATACACGCAAAGCCATAGTCCTAGTGTAACAGGATCATCTATTTAACATTAATAAAAGAACACATATAATTTCACATTACTTATCACGTAGATAGACATTATCATACTTCACAGAATCATCATAATATTTCAACTAGTTTCCCACAAGGCCATGATCATCATATTACTTGAAATAACACCGACAAGGCCACATCAATTGCAAGTAAAGCACATCACACCCCCAACATAAGTGTACTATAACAATAAAAATATACTTGAAGTCTAGATAACAAAAAAAAAGGAAATAGGGCAGAGTACCATCACTCCATCTTCAATACGTCAATTCAATGCTAATCAATCCAATTCGATATCATAAGGCCATTACCCATGGCCATAACCAATAATTCAATGCAATTTTATGAATAATCAATGAATCTAGGTTAATTCACTACATATTCATAAATATAACATAACTTAGATATCAATTGAATACAATTCATATATCACTAGATAGCCCAAAGAAGACTACACTAGGATTCATAAGCATTAGATCAATATAAAGTAACCCATAACTTATTCAAAACTAGGGTTCATCCAATTCATGATTTCATAGTTTAAATAAGTTTGAAATCATCTAATTACTAAAAATGCAATACATAATCAATGCTTAAAAACCATAAATGCAAGAACCCATAATAGATCATGAAATTTGTCAAGTACAACTTTGAAAACTTTTGAAAACATCTTTGAATGTTTGGCTCCTTTATGAAGAGAGTTTCAAGGATCAAAAAACATAGCTCAATGAAGCTAAATCTTCAATTCATTTAGAATCTCCACTCAATTCTGCAATCCGAGCCCTTCCTTGAGTTTTGACTCCAATGGACTTCTAGGGAATTTCAAAGGGATTTGGGGGTTTTGATTGGGAAGTATGAATTTTTATAAGTGTTAAAGACTTATATGCGCACTTAAAATACCTAAATACGACTTAGGAACCGCCAATAATATTATTTGGAAGTGGGGTGAATTTACAAGTTCACCCCTCAACTTACATTGAACTGCACACACGGAGGTAGTCCACCAACGCTTGCCAAAATGACGGCTCGTCCCTTGACCAACTGACTGTCCCTTTTGACCGTGGTCTGCGACTGAGGCTGGTAATTGGCCTTTCCTCTCACATGGATAATTCACAAACGAATATACCCCACCAATGAGACGTCGACTGATCCACTGGGAATTGATTGCCACCGTGGTTTGGGCTGTCTTGGGCAGCCTTGGGCACCTTTTTGGGTCCTTCCTCAAGAACCCTTGGATGGTCCTTGAGGATATTTTCCCATACATTTCCAACCCAAGCATGATTGTATATGATTTTAGGACCTATCACATGCAGTTCACCCAAAATGAAAATGTAAAACTCGACGAAACATGCTTAGACACACAAGGTCGTTTCTAGGCAAACCTTTCGAACGTCGTGGATGTTCTTGGACGTTTGACCTCCAAACTTCACGAAACCTTACAAACTGTATATTAAAGCCATAAAAACTAATTTAAGGACCTTATAAACTAATGAATCACACATAAATACATAGAACCACATATGAGGGACATAGGTGACTTAGTCATCGAACATCTAAGTCGTCCCTTGTTGTTTGACTTCCGATGAACCTAAACTCTTAAACACTACCTCATTACAACATTATAGAGACCATCATTACCACCATGATAGGATATATTTTACCAAATTCATTTTTGTGGTCTTATATTCTCCCCCACTTGGACAACATTCGTCCTCGAATGACACGTGCAACTCTACGTACACTTCCAAGAATAGAGAATAAACTAGCAGCTCAGAACTATACAATATAATACATAATCAATAATAAAACATCAATTTTACATAGTCAAGAGATTCACAGCACAACAACAAACAAGAAGATAATTATATGACTCATTATACTATAAAACTCACATGCTTCATTCCAAAGAGCAAAAACTCATTTTTTATTCCATATTATATTTATATACATCAATTATAACCACATTGCAACAAATTTAGACAAATGAATAAATTAGTCAAATTTTAAAAATTTTAACAGTGAGCAAACAATACTTTACAGTGAATTGAGCAAATTTTTCAAAAATGCAACTTTTTGGCAATTAATGATAGAAACATGATAATATGCAAGCTAACATCATCTCAACATATCTTACAACATAATAATGGCTTCATAAAACGCATAATGCAAAAAGTTAATGAAAGTCAATTTCAACAAAACTCTAAAACACTATGCACATGCAACAACTTCTAGGACGTTCTATCCCATGTACTAACCATACCCCCCTGCTTAGAAGGAACTCATATCACTAGAAAGAGAAATAAAAGGACTTACCCTCATCATCATCACCATCATCTGGATTCTCTCCTCTAGTCTGGAGTGCATAGAAACGCCTCGTTGCTTTATCATCATCATTTAGAACACTAGCAGCAACTTTCTTACTCTCTTTTCCTCTAGAAGCAATGGTACGATAATCTTTCACCTTGTGTCCTTTACCACAACCAAAGCAACTCCCGGTACCCCTGAGACACTCACCACAATGCCTCTTTCAACAAGTGAGACATGTAGGTTTGCGATTTTTAGAACCACCTCCTTTCTCTAATTTCACCTTAGCACTTCTACATTGTTCTTGAGTTTGAGCCCTCTTCTTAAACCTAGTTTTATCTTGGTCACTAGAACCACTCTTTTTCAAGTTTCTAGACATCATCTTATGTTTAGACTCTTCAATTGATTGGTCATACACCATGAGTCTATCTAGGGTAATATCATCATGTAGCATCATCGTACGACTTTCTTCCCTCACTAAGTTGGCAACACCCATCACAAAATGACTCATTTCATCCCTTGGATTAGACACAAGGGATAGGGAATATCTAGATAACATTGAGAACTTCAAAGAGTATTCCTCAACGCTCTTATTGTGTTTCTTGAGATTGATAAACTCCTCTACCTTTACTTCCTTCCTCTCACGAGAAAGTACTTGCGAAGAAAATCTTTCTTAAATTCTCTCCACTCAATAGAACCTGACTCCTCCGGCCTATTATCCTTCCTTTGAGTGTACATTATTTTATAAACATTCCTCAATTGGTACGAAGCCAACTCCACATTCTCCCTAGATGTAACCGCCATGACACTCAAACCCTTGTACACACCAACTAGAAAGTTTTTGGGAATCCTCTCCCACCTTAGAGCCAAGAAAGATAGGTGGATTTATCCTCACAAAGTATCGCAACCTAGATGTCATAGTGCTATTCGCAACATTCACCCTAGGCACCATACTCAAATTTGCTTGAGTAGTCATGGCTCAATCTAAAGCAAGCAACGCCTCTCTAATATCACTTTTACTCAACTCCGGGGGAACCACCGAAACATAATTAGCTTGACCTCCTATAGGGACTTGATCACCTTGAACACCTTAAGCACCTTGAGCACCTTGAGGAACTTTCTCAACTTGAAGAGGAATTTCTTCTTGCACATCATTCTCGTCAAATCTCCTAGACGGTGTCCTCCTCGTATTTATCATCCTAGAAACACAACAAAAAAATAAGAAAAGAGTAGTAATAAATTTTAGTCTAAGTCACGACAAAGGAGTAGAAATTAAGGCAAACTCTATCGTCCTATAGTTTCTCGCCCATAGTTGTATCGCGACTCATATCAATGGTCAAGACTCTACTAGACGTGACTTGATGACACTTTTCGATTGCTAAAACTACTTTCACAACCTATGCTCTGATACCAAGCTTGTCATATCCCAAGACCACACCCTAGAATTTAGGGACAATCTTGTATTTCAACTGGCGTACTTGACCTCTTGGAGGTCTTGTACAAGACCTTACATATCATTAATCGCATATACATAGTGAAAAGTAGTGCATAATTAAAATTTTTATCAAAACATATCATAGTCTTTAAAAACTCTTTCATATAAAGTCACATGAGATACGAAGTCTCAATCTCATTAATCCTAGACACGAGAATACTTAAGACACGTCCCGTACACAATACGAATATAGAAATACTTAGTCAATTACAATACTTCAATAAGAAGTATAAAAGATATTTGTGCCCTTGAGTCAAATAAGGACGTGCTTCAACTTCTCTTGAACGATGCTATAGTCCAAGTCTTGCTTCCCAAATGCTACTCACCTGTTAACAACTGTAAGATAGATAAATAAATGGATTAGTACAACCACATGTACTAAGTATGGCATAGTGCATGAAATCATGAAAACGTACATTTATTTGAAATATGCTTCGTTTCATTTGAATATCATAATATAATCATAAGAACAACATTTATCAACTTAGAAGCGCATAAGATAACATTTACAGTAAGCCATATTTACTGTAACAGTGAAGTATTTTACCTTCCCTTCAAATACTTCCTACAATGTGATTATCCCACTAAAAACTACCCTAAGACTCACTTATGCAACATAAAGAGAGACTGCCCGTACAACCTCCCTAAGCATGCCTAAATGACCATCAATACTTACTTATAATGAAACACATACAAACTTACAAAACATCAAACATATGAACACGAGATTTTCTCCACCAAAAGTCATTCTAAGTGTAACTTGAGTGAGTAGTGAAGCGACCGCCCATATAATCCCTTACATACACACTTCAGAGATCCTATAGACTAGATAGAATAGAATCATTCTCACTCAATAAAACAACGTTTAGATAATATGACATTCTCCTTCCAAAGGCTATCAAAAGACCAACTTAAGTAATAAAGAAGATAATGTCCATAATTTACCTCTTCAAGATTACCTAAGTAATCCTTAATACTACCTAAGTTTAGATCATGTATTTATATTCAATCATTTACCCTAACTAGAGTCATTCATAAGACTTATCTAGGTAAGATACGAAGTGACCATTCCTATGCCCGCTTAACACCTTAACTAGACAACCCTTCACTACTCTAGATAGGTACTTATTCATTTAACATACTTTCTTAACTTATGTCATTATATTAATTAGTTCATTTAAGACTCATACATCACATAAAGGATATTCAAGTAATGGTCTTCGACAAGACCTAGGGACTCTCACTAACACCTTCAAAGCCTATTGTGCAATGTCTAGATAACGTCCCACACAACCACCTAAACATCATAAAACTTCTCTAATGCTAGTAGGTGATGAGAATAGGCAATAACCAACATAGACCATGATAGCAAGACCTGGAATCCGGAGTTCAAACCTACTTCGATGAGGGTGTTCAACTTTCTAATGGTAGAATTTAGACACATCCCATCGAGGCACTTGATTAAACAAGATGAGGGGCATGATTTTTAATTTCGTCACATTCTTTTTCTAGAACTACTTACTTACTGTACTCACTTGGTGCTAGCCTTTGTTATTGTACAGTAATTTACACTTAAGGTTCATAGAAAGGGGTTCCATATAAAGTTCATAACCTAATCACATTTACCCTACCAAAGGATGGTCCACTGGGGCTACCTAACAATGGCGACAAGAAGCTCATCATGACTTTCCTAAGGTGTGATATGATGTTGTTCCAGTCAGTCAACCTTAAGTCTATCATTCCTGTACTTTGAAGGATACCATTACGACTTTCGACTTCAACATTCATAACCTTACCACTAGGTTCAATGTTTTACATAAAAGAGTCTTAACATCATTTAAGGTCTCATCTCATTCATATATACAAGACTAAGATACTTTAGCATCCTAAGTCAAGAAATCCCATATTCACATTTATACATGCATCATAAGGGAGACAAGTCAACCAAGACAAGACATAACATACTTCATCTTAACACAAATTACATGTCATTTTAGAAACACATAGAAATAACCATATCCTCTTTAATTCATGCTATAAACAATCGTACAATCATCATTATGACTATCATAGACATATATTCAAGTAGGAATAACCAAGTATCAACCCTAAGACTATACACACAAGACATAGTCCTAGTCTAACATGATCATCTGCTTAACATTAATATAAGAACACATACTTTCACATTACTTATCATGTATATACACATTATTATATTTTACATAATCATAATAATACTTCAATTAGTTTCCGACACGGCCATGATAATAATATTACTTGAAATAATGCCGACAAGGCCACGTCAATTGCAAGTAAAGCACATAACACCACCATCATAAGTGGACCATACGAATCACAATATAATTGAAGTATAAATAACATAAATAATGGAAATAGGTCTGTTTACCAGCACTCCATCTTAAATAACTCAATTTAATGCTAAATCATCCAATTTGATATCATTAGGCCCTTACCCCTGACCTTAAACAACAATTCAATGCAATTATCTCAATAATCAATAAAAATAGGTCAATTCACTACATATTAATCAATCTAACACATCCAAGATATCAATTGAATACAATTATTGCATCACTAGATAGCACATAGAAAACTACACTAGAATTCATAACATTAGATCAATATGAAGTAACCCACAACTTAGTCAAAAACTAGGGTTCATCCAATTCATGGGTTCATAGATTAACTAAGTTAAATATAATATAATTACTTAAAATTCAATACATAATGGTTAAAAACCATTAATGCAAGAACCTATGATAGATCAAGAAATTGGTCAAGTTCAACTTTGAAAACTTTAGAAAACATCTTTGAAAGTTGGGATCCATGATGAAGAGATTTCAAGGATAAAAAAATATAGCTCAATGCAGATAAATATATAATTTTATGAATAATATCCACTCAATTATCCAATCCAATCCCTTCCTTGAGTTTTGGCTCCAATGGAGTTCTAGGGAATTTCTAAGGGATTTTGGGGTTTTGATTTGGAAGAATTAATTCTTCTAAGTGTTAAAGTATTAGGAACCTCCAATAATATTATTAGTAAGTGGGGTGAATTTACAATTTCACGCCTCAACTTACAGTGAATTGCAAGCAGGGAGGCAGTCCACCAATAGTTGCCAAACGACGGTCCGCCCCTTGACCAACGGACCGTCCTATATGTCCGTGGTCTGGGCTGAAGTTGTTCGTTGGCCTCTCCTCTCCCATGTCTAAGTTAGAAATTATGAGACCTCAAAAACGGGGCATCGACTGACCCACTGGGTGTCGATTTCCACCGTGGTTTGGGCTGCCTTGGGCAGCCTTGGCCACCAACTTGGGTCCTTCTTCAAGGACCCTTGAATGATTCTTGAGGATATTTTCCTAGAAGTTTCCGACCCAAACATTCTCGTCATGAGTTTATGACCTCTCACATGAATTTCACCCAAAACCTAAACGTAAAACTCGATGAAACATGCTTAGTTACAACGTCATTTCAAGGAAAACCTTTTGAACGTCATGGACGTTGTTGGACGTTTGACCTTTAAACATTACAAAACTTTACACACTGCCTATTTACACCATAATAAATCATTTAAGGACCTTATAATCTCATGAATCCACATAAACAAATAGAACCACATATGAGGCACAGAGGTGACTTAGTCATCGAACGTCTTAGTCGTGCCTTGACGTTTGACTTCCAATAAACCTAATCTCTTAGACACTGCCTCATTACCACATAATAGAACTATTTATGACCTTTGACTATCATGATATACATCCTAGTCTCTAGTTCACCTATGTCCTTTTCGAGGCCTTACAGACAATAGT
Organism: Solanum corneliomulleri; assembly: GCA_027704805.1. Lineage (NCBI taxonomy): Eukaryota > Viridiplantae > Streptophyta > Magnoliopsida > Solanales > Solanaceae > Solanum > Solanum corneliomulleri. The sequence continues at coordinate 16,495,922 of JAKWIY010003060.1, read as the reverse complement.
GATGACCTAGCACCACCGGTCACCACTATGCCTCATTTTGTGGAATCCATAAGTCTGACGCTCAAACGTGCAAGCATGTGCCCATATTTTGCTTATCCTTATTTTCTTATTTGACATGGGAAATACTTCCTATCGATAGCGTGCTTAAGGTAACAACAACCACATTATCCTTACCTCGGTGGTAGAGAATACTCATGTCATAATCGTTGAGTAATTCCAACCACTTTCTTTGTCTGAGATTGAGTTCTTTCTGAGTGAACACATATTGTAAGCTATTGTGGTTAGTGAATATATCAACATGAACTCCATACAAATAGTAACACCATATCTTCAAGCAAACACTATTACAGCCAATTTATGAGTTGGATAATTCTTCTGATGAATTTTCAACTTTCTGGAAGCATAATCTATTACCTTGCCATTTCACATTAATACACAGTCCAAGCCAACTCTTGACGCATCACAATACTCTACGAAACATTGAGTACCCTCTGATAAGGTCAAAACTGGAGCAGTACTCCATCTCTTTTTCAATTCCAGAAAGCTTTTCTCACAAGCTTCTGACCATTGAAACTTGATTGTCTTCAGAGTTAACTTGGTCAAAAGATAAGAGAGAGATGATAATCCTTCAAAAAAAATCTCTTATAATAGCCAGCCAAGCACAAGAAACTCCTTATATCTGTCGGAGATGTAAGTCTAGTCCAACTTCGAACTGCTTCAGTCTTCTGAGTGTAATCTCTAATAGCTTCACCAAAAATAATGTGGCCTAAGAATGCCACTAAATTAAGTCAAAACTTGCACTTGGAGAACATGGCATATAACTCTTTATCTTTCAAAGTCTTAAGAAAAGTCCTAAGGTTACTAGCATGATCTTCTTCATTCCGTTAATAAATTAGTATGTCATCAATGAAGACTATAACAAACGGATATAAACAAGGTTTGAATACTCTATTCGTAAGTTCCATGAAAACGGCTAGTGCATTAGTTAAACGAAAGGAGAAAACCAGAAATTCATAATGCACATACCTTGTTCTAAAAGTTGTCTTGAGAATATCACATTTCCTAAACTTCGATTGATGATAGGGTGATCTAAGATCAATCTTGGAAAAGCAATAAACATCCTGTAGTTGATCGAAAAGATCATCTATCCTTGGAAGAGGATATTTGTTCTTAATGGTCACCTTATTCAACTGACAATAATCTATACACATCCTAAGGGACCCATCCTTCTTTCTAACAAACAAGACCGGAGCTCCCCAAGTTAAGACACTTTGTCGAATGAAACCTTTATCTAACAGATCTTTCAGTTGTTCGTTTAGTTCTTTTAACTCTGCTGGTGCCATTCGTTATGGTGGAATAGATATGAGATGAGTATTTGGGACGACGTCTATGCCGAAGTCTATCTGTCTTTCGGGAGGGACTCGGGGTAAATCATCTGGAAAGTCTTCTGGAAACTCACTGACTATAGGAATTGATTGAAGGAAAGGTACCTCAACACCTGGGTCATTAACTCGGACTAAGGTTTAGATATATATCATAGAAACTAACTTTCTCGCCTTAAGGTACGAAAGAAATGACCCTTGGGCACTGCTGATCTACTAGCCAACTATTTGACTGGCTCATTTGGAATCTGAAACATGACCACACGAGTTCTACAATATATTTATGCATAACAGCCGTGAAGTCAGTCCATACCTAGAATAACATCAAAATCTACCATGTCTAACTCTATTAAATCAGCCATTGTACTCTTGTGACTGAAGAAAACAGGACAATCCGACAGACTCTTTCTTCTAGTATGGATTCACCAAAAGGTGTAGAAACATAGAAGGGTTCATAAAGCTTTTATGGGAGAATTTCAAACCAGTTTGCAATATAAGGAGTTACAAAGAATCGACTTATTCCTGGGTCTAATAAAGCATAAACATCAAAATCAAAGACTTTGATTAAACTCGCGACAACATCTTGAGAGTTCTCTTGATTTTGATGGCTAGTGATTGCATAGAGGCGATTTGCCCCTATACGAGTACTAGAAGTGGATCCTCTAAGTGCTACCCTACTTGGTGGAGAAACTGATAAAGATTGGGCTCCTTTTCCCAAATTTCCACCCCCTTTCTTGTTATTAGGGTACTCTTTCATGAAGTGACCCTCTTGAACACATTTAAAGCAACATGTTTGGCCATCACGACATCGGTCGGGTATGTCCCACCACATTTACCACACGTACAAATCCCACTACTTCTTTGTGCCACACTACTCTTGAAAATCTGCGAGCTATGGCCACTATACTGACCTCTGTTTCTGGGCACAAGTGAACTAGAAAATGATAGTGCATGCCCTTTTGATTTCTGGAATTGTAGACAACTTGACCAGCTTTTTGTTGGCCAGACTCATTCCCACTCTTTGCCTTCTTGTTTCCATACTCTGCTCTATCCTTCACCTTCTCTTCTTCAACTTGCTGAACATATACCATATGCCGTGATGTTTGCATGTCACGTATCAACATGGCCTCCCTACCTTTCTTACTTGAAGCAAAACCCAAACCCTGCAACAAACACACTTATTCTGCTCCTCATGTTTTTCATCATCTAAGGAGCATAGAGATATAGTTGGATGTACTTCATCCGGTACTCATGTACACTCATGGAGTTTTGTTTCAAAATATGGAAACCCCTCACCTTGGATTCCTTCAGTTTGCGAGGAGAGAACCTCCCCAAGCAAACCCTTGGCCTGACTTTCATAACTCAACGGAAGACTAATTTCAACTTACTGAAGAAGTAAAACAGGTTCAAAACAAATACATCATAAACATTGGACAAATGGCACCTAAGTATCAACAAGGAAAATAACGTCAACTGAAATACTATTGTCTACGAAGCCTTCAAACTAACTAAAGAGGGATGTTGGGACAGACCCCACAACATCATAAAAGATAGAATAATCAAGCAACGAAAATGATGTCCTCCGGAATGCAAAGAGGATCACGACTGACTCTAGAGCAAACCCTGCAGCAACGAAGCGCTGCATGTTGATGCTGTGAATTTATGCCTGTATTATAAAATGATGCAGACCAACAAGCATCAATAAATTGAATGTACGAGTATGTGAGTCGAAATACTAAGAAAAACTCTAAGCTTGAAGTAGAGTGAGGATCAACTTACCTTGACTTTTCCCAACTCATAAGATAGTAATTCAAGATAAATCAATAACAAAATATGCAATATATATATATATATATATATATATATATATATATATATATATATATATATATATATAAATCTTAGTTCATTAAAGATAAAAGAATAATAAACTCAACTTTACTTATTTAAGAAAGTAATATAACTTTTGCGGGAGATTCTTTGACTGACAACCACCGCTATGAGCCTAAGTTATGATAGAACGTCTTGCCAACACTGTCAGAATTGTCCTATACCTTGCCATCGGTATACGACCTTACTTTGCTTAGTGGATCCACTATATAAACTTATGTGATCATCAAAAAAGTATGATCATACAATTCCCATGATGGCTTCATGGTTTACATGCAGACTTGAGTTTATATGAGCTCTAATCCCCAGATCGGTGCTCAATACTACTCCCAAAACTTACTTTAGCTCATACTTTTAATTGAACTTTCTTTTCTTTGGGTTGAGATAATTTGTTGAACCCCTTTAGATTTAAAAGCATCTTTTTTGAATTAATATTCACTTTAATTACAAACTCTTTTGGAACCCTCCATACATTTTTTATTCAATGTATAGCATTTTCAAACCTTTAGGGAATACTGAGTTCCCATACAGCTTTCTAGAAATGAACTCGACTCTTGCTCTGTACATAATTTGTAACTTGAGCCTTAAAGTAAAGTAACACTAATTGCTTAAGAACCTTTAAAACTTTTAAGAACTCATTATGACTTGTTTCTCAACTTTTAAACTTTGACTATTAACTTCATAGTCTTTGATCTTAGCTACCCTTCAATTTGATTTTGGATTTAAGGATCATGAGCTCATGTTTATGGATGATTTCATGATGTTTAGATGTACTCTAGAGTGTTGGAAACAACTAAGAATGAAGGGTACATCACTTAGAAACTAGTACGAAAAGATAGGAAAAGAATGGGTTCTATAGGGGATTGGGGTGCTCTAAGAGGCGGGGAGCGCAAGAGCCTGATGGGCAGAGGCTGTCCTCAGGCGCTATGGCTGGCGCGCCGCGCCAGACCTTGACGGACAGACTTTGTCCTCAGGGGATTTGTATGTGCGGCGCCCCAATGACCAACAGATGGGTTTTTCCATCTTTATTCTTCATTTTCCATCTGTAAGCCTTCCAAAATCCCATAGATACAACCCCAAACACTTAGGATCCCAAAATAACCCATCACCCAATAGTTTAGACCCGAAAACAGTCTGGAAACAGGATTAAAACTAATAGAGATCAACAACAATTCAAACAACAAGAAAATCAAACTTTTCATCTCGAATTTCAAGGTATGCTTCCAATTACCTCTAAATTTCTTCAAATAATCAAGTTAGAGGGTGGGTGAAAGAACCCACACCAAACGATCATGCATAACTTGTTAGTTATCACCCCCGAAGAAACCAACGAATTGAAATCTTGGCATTCTTGCATCTTCTTCTTCCTTTTCCTATTTTCTACTTCCTTTCAAATCCCTAGCTTTTTTTGTATATGAGAAAACTGATTGGGATCAGTTTATACCCCAACTTAATAACCAAAAACGAAATTAATAATTAATTTAGGAAAAGACCAAACACCCTTAACAAATCCCGATTTGGAACTTTTCCCTGCTCAACAGCTTAACTTCCGAAAGTCATAACTCCCTCATACGACCTCGGAAATTTGTAATCATGGCATTGTTGAACGATAATCCGACATATTTCCTTCCGTATAAAGAACTCACCCAAATTATTCCTGAGCCGAAAGTTATGGTCGTTTGAAAATGACTATAACTCACTTTTCAAATTTGGAAATTTTCCAAATCTCCCAACTTCTTTCCAAATTTGTTAATTCCTGTTTTTCTTAAGTTAACCTTATCAAATTGAAGTTACGAGATGATACGATATCTCATCCTTTATAACATTATTCCTCAAATGAGAATTCTTTCACAAAGATAAGGGTAGTAATATCATTCCAACACTAAAAAATCAAAAGCAAGTAATAACATATTTATCCAAAACCTTATAAAGTGCTAAGAAGAGAATCTTATAACTTGATTCGCATTGTCTCCTAGTTCAAAGAGATGTGGATATCTCTTCTTCATATCCTCCTTTGCTTTGCAAGTCGGTTCTTCAACAAATTGGTTCCTCCAAAGGAACATGATTGAAGCAACTTCCTTTGTCCTCAACTTGCGAACTTGCCGATCCAAAATTTGAACCAGAACTTCTTTCTAGGATAGGTTATACTTAATACCAACATTATCCATTGGTACTATGAATGAAGGTTCACCCAAGTACTTCTTCCACATAGAAATATGAAATACTTGATGGACTAATGCTAACTCTTGGGGTGGCTCCAACTCATAATCCACTTTTCCTACTCTTTTGGAGATCCGATAAGGTTATCGGGGACTAAGTTTTCCCTTTTTACCAAACATCATAACGCCCTTGATAGGTGAAACCTTAAGATACACCCAATCATCTACCATAAAACTCTAATGGCCTCCTTCTAACGCCTATGTAGGACTTTTGGCGACACTACGTTGTCTTCAACCTTTCTTGAATTACTTTCACCTTCTCCATATCTTTGTGAACTAAATCTTGTCCTATCAACCCTTCTTCTCCAACTTCAAACCACCCAATTAGAGATTTGTACCTTATACTATAGAGAGCTTCATATGGAGCCATTTTGAATGCTAAAATGATATCTATTGTTTTAAGCTAAGTAAATGAGAGGTATGTGATCATACCAATTTCCCTTGAAGTCGATTACACAATATCTCAACATGTCTTCTAAGGTCTGGATAGTACGTTATGCTTGTCCATTTGTCTGAGAATGAAAAGTAGTACTCAAATCAACTCTTGAACCCAAACCTTTATGGAAAAATTTCTAGAATTGCACAGTAAATTGTGCACCCCTATATGAAATAATGGAGTCTCGAACTCCAAGATGTCTTACAACTTGTTGATGTTATAACTTAGCATAATCCTCCGCTGAATAGGTAGTCTTTACTAGCAAGAAATGGGCTAACTTTGTCATTCCGTCGATAATCACCCAAATAGAATTGTGTTGTCTTCGCGATCTTGGCAAGCGTGTGATAAAGTCTATGTTAATCATCTCGCACTTTTATGAAGTTCTATATTATGAACCAAACCTCCAGGCCTTTGATGTTCCACTTTTACTTGCTGATAATTTGAACACTTGGAAACAAATTCACCAATTTCTCTCTTCATTCCTTCCCACCAATATACCTCCCTCAGATCACGATACATTTTGGTGGAACCTTGATATATAGAATATCTGGAGCTATGAGTATCCTCCAAGATCCTCTCTTGTAGTTCATCCACCTTAGGTACACAAAATTTGCCTTGGTATTTCAGTAGACCATCTCTCCCATGTTCGAAAGCCAACACTCTTTGGCTATGGACACTTTCCTTCAAATCAAGCAAAATATGGTCTTGGTCTTGTTTCTCTTTCACCTCTGACAGTAAAGATGACTCATCCCTATTGGTCCCCACTATGCCTTCTTCTGTGGAATCCATAAGTCTAACATCCAAACGTGCAATTGTGTGCAAATTTTTTGCTAACTTCTTCTTTTCTTCTTTAAAATGTGAATTACTTCCCTCGGATAATCTTCTGAAGGCATCAAAACATTAGCCTTACTTGTATGGTAAAGAATACTCATGTCATAATCCTTGAGTAATTTCAACCACCTTCTTTGTCTCAGATTAAGTTCTTTCTGAGATAAAACATATTGAATCCTCTTGTGATCAGTGAATATCCACGCACATGAACTCCATACAAATAATGACCCCATATCATTAAAGACAAAACTATTGCAACCAATTCTAAGTCATGAGTTGGATAATTCTTCTCATGAATTTTCAACTGCGTGGAAGCAAAATCTATGACCTTGCAATTCTGCATTAACACAAAGCCCAAGACAACTCTTGATGCATCACCATACACCACAAAACCTAGAGTAACCTCTTGTAAGGTAAAAACTTGAGAGGTAGTCAATCTCTTATTCAATTAATCAATGTTTTTCTCACGATCTTCAGACCATTGAATCATAAATGTCTACTAAGTTAACTTGGTCAACAGAGAAGTGATAGATGAGAATCCTTCAACAAATATCCTATAATATATGCGTATGAATTTTCTATAATAAAAAAAATACTAAATATAATATTACAAGGTAATCTGTGCGGATAACCTTATGAAAGTATAGAGGTTATTTAGTTAAGTATGACATTGCAAAGTATACTTAATATTAGTTAGCCCACTGCTGAAAAGTGGATATTATTAAACTTGAAACTTTCATCGTAAGAGTGAAATTTTATCCATTAATGAGCTAAAAGAGTGATTAGCCCTACCGTATTTATTTTACTACCTAGTTAATTGATTAGGATTTCATAAAAATAGGTTTAATAGTAAAAGGTATTACTTGGAACAGGTCAAAAACTGTTATCCCAAACTATAATACTGCATGATTAAGATTTCATAAAAATAAGTTAAAATCGTAACTTATATCACCTAAAAAAATTTAAAATGGTTAGCCCATTCTATTTCAGAGTAAATTGTATCACTTGAAAAAAACCTTAAAAGTCGTTATCTGGTGCTATGTATTTATGTAGTTTAGTGCTCAATATCTCATAAAAGAGGCTAAAAGTACAATTTGTATAAATTGGAAGTTCTTTAAAGTGACTAGCCCACTCCATCTAACTACACAACTAATGGTGTATTAATTTAATGTCATAAAAATAGGGTAAAAATTGTAAAATTCTATAACATAAAAGAAGGTACAAGTTGGAATCATACCGTTATTTTATAAGGCTTATACTCAATAGGATTACTTTCATAACTATCTTTTAAAAATTCTCCAAACAAGTTGAGAAAATGGGCCCAATTAAAGAACTAGACTCACCTTTTAAAGGTGACCATTTGTCCCCGTCAGAAATACGAATACCCACTGCTATCCGAAGAAATAATATGAAAAATTGAATTTGGATCAACACGAGTGATAATTATTTGAGCACATTAGATCCGATCTGGTGACCCCTCAAACAAATGCAAATCCTTCTCTTTTTTTGTTGTTCTTCAAGTTCAATTTTCAACGATAAAAAAATGAAGTTTTTTCTCTCAATCATATCGATTTTAATATTGGATGATTAGGTAAATTTTAATTCTTAATAATATTTTTTTTCCAATTGAAATTTGACCATGACGACAAAAACAAAGAGAAATGAAAAGACTGAGTTTTGAAGATTTTTTTTAAAAGGGATGTGCTTTGAAATTATGAGAAAAAAAGTTACAAAAAGAAGGGTGGGATTTCTTTGGTGGTGTGATCAAGAAAAACAGTTATTCTTGTGTCTTTTTTGATTCGTATCATTTGAATTTTATAGGAATTTATAGATTTTGAGAGGATGTATTTTTATTTTCTTTAGAGTGATTATAGAGGCTTTTTACAGGTAGGAGGGTTTTAAAATGGGAATGAATATATATATATATATATATATATATACATATATTATGATATTCTATAATAACAACAACAACAAAGTACTCAATCTAATCTTACAAGGTAGTTTGTACGGCTAACCTTATGAAAGTAGAGATATTATTTAGTAATGTAAGACATTTCCAAGTATACTCAATATTAGTTAGCCCATGCTGAAAATTGGATATTTTAAAACTTGAAACTATCATCTAAGAGTTAAATATTATCCATTATCGATCTATAAGAGTTATTATCCCTACCGTATTTAGTTTGTTGCCTTGCGGATTGATTAGGATTTAATAAAAATAGGTTCAACTATAAAAGATATTACTTGGAAGAGGTTAAAAACGGTTAATGTTAGTGCATGCTTAAGAATTCATAAAAATAAGCTAAAATCGTAAATTATATCACTTAGAAGAATTTAAAAATGGTTAGCGCATTCTATTTCACATTAAATTGTATCACTTGAGAAAATCTTAAACGTGGTTATCTTTTGCTATTTTTCTATGTAGATTACTGCTTAATATCTCATAAAAGAGGCTAAAAGTATAATTTGTATAATTTGAAAGAGCTTTAAAGTGGCTAACACACTATATTTGAAAGTGGCTAGCCCACTTCCTCTCACTTCACAATTGATGGTTCAATGATATAATGTCATCAAAATGAGTAAAACTGTAAAATTATATAACATAATAGAAGATACAAGTTGGAATCATACCGTTATTTTAAAATGGTTATACTCAATAGGATTACTTTCTTCCGCAACTATCTTTTTAAATTTCCTAGATGAGTTAAGAAAATGGGCCCAATTAAGAACTAGGCTCACCTTTCAAAGGAGACAATTTTTCCACACCAGAAGTACGAACACCCACTGGTGTCTGAAGAAACAATATAGCAACTTGAATTTTGAATCAACACGAGTGATAATTTTTTGAGCACATTTGATCAAAACTGGTGACCCCTCAAACAAATCCAAATCCTTTTCTTGTTTTGGTTGTTCTTCAACTTCAATTTTCACCGATGAAAAATTCATATTTTTTTTCTCAATCTCATTGGATTTTAATGTTGGATGATTAGGTGAACTAAATTTCTTTGCAATATTTCTTCCCATTGAAATTCACCAGAACAAAAACAAAAGAGAGAGATGAAACGACTGATTTTTGGAAGTTTTTTTTTTAAAAGAATGTGCTTTGAAATGATGAGAAAAAAAACAGTTGAAAAAAGAAGGGGGGGGGGAGGGTTTCTTTGGAGATGAAATCAAGAAAAACACTTAATCTTGTGTCTTTTTTTATCTGTAACGACTAAGATTTTGAAGGAATTTTGAGATTTTGAGAAGATGAGTTTTTTTGGCTTGAGTGTGATTAAAAACACTTTTTGATATGTAGGAGGGTTTTAAAATGAGACACGCATGCAAAGCACGTGCTAAAAAACTAGTATTTATATATATATGTATGTGTGAATTTTCTACCACAACAACAACAAAATACTCAATCTAATCTTACAAGATAGTCTGTACGGTAACCTTATGAAAGTAGAGAGGTTATTTTGTAATTTATGACTTTGCAAACTAGACTTAATATTAGTTAGTCCCATGTTGAGAAGTAGATATTTTTAAACTTGAAACTTTCATCATTAGAGTGCATTTTATACTTTAACTATCTAAAACAGTGATTAACCCTACTGTATTAATTTTCCAACCTAGTTGATTAATTTGAATTTCATATAAATAGGTTCAATTGTAATAAGTATTACTTGACAGAGGTGAAAACGGTTATCCCAATCTACATTAGTACATGATTAAGAATTCATAAAAATAAGCTAAAATCGTTAATTATGTCACTTCAAAGAATTTAAAAGTGGTTAGCCCATTCTCTTTCACAATAAATTGTATCACTTGAAAAAAGCTTAAAAGTGGTTATAATGTGCTATTTTTCTATGTAGTTTAGTCCTAAATATCTCATAAAAGAGGCTAAAAGTATAATTTGTAAAATTTTGAAGAGCTTTAAAGTGGCTAGCCCACTCCATTTCACTAAACAACTCATGGTGCAATAATTTTATGTTAAAAAATAGGGTAAATCTATAAAATTCTACATCATAAAAGGAGATACAAGTTGGATTCATACTGTTATCTTAAACGGCTTATACTCAATAGGATTACTTTCTTCTGCACCTATCTTTTAAAAATTCTCCAAATGAGTCTAGCAAATGGACCCAATTAAAGAACTAGGGTAACCTTTTAAAGGAGACAATTTGTCTCCATCAGAAATACAAATGCCCACTATTATCAGAAGAAACAATATAGCAAATCGACTATAAAACAATACTGCTGATATTTGTTTGAGCACATTGATCCGATCAGGTGACCTCTCAAACAAATCCAAATCCTTTTCTAATTTTTGTTGTTCTTCAACTTCAGTTTTTATCGATGAAAAATTGATATTTTTTTCTCTCAATCTCATGTAGGTATGTGTGAATTTTCTACAATAAAAAAAAAACAAAATACTCAATCTAATACTACAAGATAGTCTGTACAGCTAACCTTATAAAGTAGAGAGGTTATTTAGTAATGTGTGACATTGCAAAGTATAATTAATATTATTTAGCCTCATGCTAAAAAATGGATATTTTTAAACTGCAAACTTTCAACCGTAAGAGTTATATTTTATACATTAACGAGCTAAAAGAGTGATAAGCCCTACCTTATTTATTTTACTACCTAGTTGATTGATTAGGATTTCATAAAAATAGGTTCAATCGCAAAAGGTATTACTTGAAAGAGGTTAAATACAGTTATCCCAAACTATATTTGTGCCTGATTAAGATTTCATAAAAATAAGATAATATTGTAAATTATATTACCTAAAACAATTTGAAAGTTGTTAGCTCATTCTATTTACACTTAGTTGTATCACTTAAAAAAGCATAAAAGTGGTTATGTTGTTCTATTTTTCTACGTATTTTACTCCTCAATATCTCATAAAAGAGACAAAAAGTATAATTTGTATAAATTGGAAGATCTTTAAAGTGGCTAGCCCACTCCATTTCACTAATCAACTCATGGTGTGATAATTTTATTTAAAAGAAAGGGTAAAACTGTCAAATTCTTGACCATAAAAGAAGATACAAGTTGGATTCATACTGTTATTATAAAAGGTTTATACTCAATAGGATTACTTTCTTCCGCAACTATCATTTCAAAATTCTCCTAATGAGTTGAGAAAATTGGCCCAATTAAAGAACTAGGGTCACCTTTTAAAGGGAACTATTTGTCCCCGTCAGAAATCTATTATCAGAAGAAACAAGATATCAAATTCAATTTGAATCAACACTACTGATAATTGTTTGAGCACATTTGATCCGATCAGGTGACCTATCAAACAAATCCAAATCCTTTTCTAATTTTGGTTGTTCTTCAACTTCAATTTTTATCTATGAAAAATTGATATTTTTTCTCTCAATCTCATCGGACTTTAATATTAAATGATTAGGTAAACTCAATTTCTCTGCAATATAATATCCCATTGAAATTTCACTGGGACAAGTAAAATATCTATGTATATAAATCTACATATGTGTGTGTATATATATATATGTATATTGTCACGACCCAAAACCGGGCCGCGACTGGCACCCACACTTAACCTACTATGTGAGCGAACCAACCAATCTAAACCTCAACATTTCAAACATAATTAACAAAATACAATGCCGAAGACTTAAACTCATTAATAAAATCAATTCAATAACTATTATTATCCCTAAAATCTGGAAGTCATCATCACAAGAACATCTATGATCAAATTAGTAAACTAAGAGTATTCTAAGAAGCTAAAACAAATAAAAGCTAGTCCATGCCAGAAGTTCAAGGCATCAAGACTTGAAGAAGAAGATCCAGTCCAAGCTAGAAGCATTAGCTCACCCTGAATTTCCGACGTAGTGAAGACTGGCTAGAATTACTGTTGAGTTGAAGACGACGGCACATTTGCTGCACTCCACAAATACAAAGAAAGAAACATGCAAGTAGGGGTCAGTACAAACACAAGTACTGAGTAGATATCATCGGCCAACTCAAAATAGAAAACAGTATATATCAGTTAATATCATAAATCAACTATAATACTCAACATGTAGCAACAACAAGTACTAAAATCATCAATAAGGACCACCAAGTTCATCCATGAGGGCTCAAGCCTCAATACCATACTCATTTGGGAATTAGGTTCATTAGATTGAGTATATTATCATCATCTTTCAAGATTCATTATCTTTTTTCCTCTTGTGTCGGTATGTGACACTCCGATCCCCTACTACTATGTGTCGGTACGTGACACTCCGATCCCTTACTTCTATGTGTCAGAATGTGACACTCTAATCCCCTAATTCTACATGTCGGTTCGTGACACCCAATCCCCTAATACTATGTGTCAGTACATGACACTCCGATCCCCTAATTCTACGTGTCGGTTCGTGACACCCGATCCCTTAATACTATGTGTTGGAACGTGACACTCCGATCCACTAATCTCATTCTATCAATTTATCAAGCCTTCTCTTATACCAAGGCATCATCAATCTCATTACTTTAGTTCATCAAGCCTTCTCTTATACCAAGGCATCATCATTAACAAAGTAGATTAGGGTTTCTTTCATGATTTAGGATTCAATAACTTCATCATGCTTATTTTATCACAATTTCATAATCACAATCATGCAAGCATTCAATTAAGCATATAGAAGGGTTTACAATACTACCAACACATATCATTCGCAATTAAGAGTTTACTAGGAATAGCATAAACCATAACATACCTCCACCGAAGAATTGAATTCAAGCAAGCTAATGCTCAAAATGCTTGCTTTCCACTTCGTTCCTCTCTCTCTCTCTCTTGATCGATTCTCCCTCTCTTTGTTCTTTCTATTTTTCTTATTCAAACCCTCTTTCTTTTACCCTAATCAGTATATAATTAAGTATAAAAGATGGCAATAGTAACCCACTAATTAACTCAAAGTTACCTCTTTTATCCCCCAAGAAACTGAGTTTTTAATGTTAACCCACGAAATTTATAATTATAGCAGGAATAGTCCAAAATGACCCTTTAAAACTTACCCAGAAATCCGACCCAGACTGGGATTACGCAACCTGTGACGGCCCGTCGTGCCTGCGACGGTCCGTCCTGCTGGTTGTCGCAAAGTTCAGAGACTCAATTTCCACCAAAGAGTCTCTGACGGTCCGTCGTGCCTGCGACGGTCCGTCCTGCCATTCCGTCACGGAGTTCAGAGAGTCGATTTCAGTACCCAAATTTCAGGATTCTAAGTGTTTTGGAATGAGACCCCCTCGATGGTCCGTCGTGCCTATGACGGTCCGTCGTGGGGTCCATCGTATCACCCATTTTTCCAGAAATAAAATCTGCTACTCAAATCGACTAAACAGGTCGTTATAATAGATACCAATTTATCAATCGTTCGTCCTCAAACGATCACAAGAAAAGAAACAAGGGCGAAAGGGAGTACCTGAATCTGTAAACAGACGTGGGTATTTTTCTCGCATATCAACCTCCTTCTCCCAAGTGGCCTCTTCGACTGATCGATTCTTCCATTGAACTTGATGGATGCAATCTCTCTCGACCTCAACTTGGGAACTTCTCTATCTAAAATAGCAACAGGTTCCTCCTCATAAGTCAAATTCTCATCAAGCAGAACTGAATCCCAACGAATGATGTAGTTCCCATCCCCATGGTATCTTTTCAACATGGACACATGAAATACCGGATGAACTCCTGACAGCCCTGGAGGCAAGGCTAATTCATACGCTACCTCCCCTACTCGCTTAAGTACTTCAAATGATCCAATATACCTTGGGCTTAGCTTACCTCTTTTACCAAACCGCATCACCCCTTTCATGGGTGAAACTTTCAGCAAGACTTGTTAACCCTCCATGAACTCCAAGTCTCTAAACTTTCGATCCGCATATTCCTTTTGTCTACTTTGAGCCGCTAAAAGCTTTTCTTGAATAGCTTTCACCTTCTCCAAGGAATCCCTCAACAGATCAGTACCCCAAGGTCTAACCTCAAATGCATCAAACCAACCAATGGGGGACCTACATCTCCTCCCATACAATGCTTAAAATGGAGCCATATCAATACTGGAGTGATAGTTATTATTGTATGAAAACTCCACTAAGGGTAAGAAGTTATCCGAATGACCACCAAATTCTATCACACATGCACGAAGCATATCCTCCAACACTTGAATCGTTCGCTCAGACTGACCATCAGTCTGAGGGTGAAATGCAGTACTAAGGTCCAACCTAGTACATAATTCAGCATGCAATGTTCTCCAAAACTTAGAAGTAAACTGCGTACCTCTATCTGATATGATGGAGAGTGGAACTCCATGCAATCGAATGATTTCTGAGATGTAGATTTTGGCTAACATCTCTGCATTGTAGGTCACCTTGACCGGAATGAAGTGAGCAGACTAAGTTAACCTATCAACAATTACCCAAATAGAGTCATACTTACCCAATGTCTTTGGAAGACCAACCACGAAGTCCATTGCGATTCTCTCCCACTTCCATTCAGGAATGGGCATTCTCTGAAGTGTTCCTTCGGGCCTCTGGTGTTCATACTTTACCTGTTGACAATTTGGACATTTGGCAACAAAATCCACAATGTCGCGCTTCATCCTACTCCACCAAAAGTGCTGCCTTAGGTCGCGATACATCTTTGTTGCACCAGGATGTATAGAGTATCCGGAACTATGAGCCTCTGTAAGAATAGTGTGGATCAAATCATCAACACGAGGCACACATACCCTTCCCTTAATCCTCAAAACACCTTCCTCATCCATTATGGCCTCTTTAGCCTCTCCTCGCAACACCATATCCCAAATCTGACTTAGTTTCTTATCATCAAACTGTTTTCCCTTGATCTTGTCAAGAAAAGAAGATCTCGCTTCCACACAAGCCAAAAATCCTCCCTTCTCATTTACTTCTAGTCTCATAAAGTCATTAGCCATGTTTTGGATTTCTCTAGCCAACGGGCGTCTGGAAACTTGCAAATGAGCTAGACTTCCCATGCTTCCTGCCTTTCTACTTAAAGAATCTGCAACCACATTAGCTTTTCCCGGATGATACAGAATAGTGGTATCGTAGTCCTTCAGTAGTTCCATCCATCTCCTCTGTCTCAAATTCAAATCCTTCTGAGTGAAGACATACTGTAGGCTACGATGGTCCGTATAGACCTCACACTTAACCCCATACAAATAGTGTCTCCATTGCTTTAGTGCAAATACTACCGCGGCCAACTCCAAATCATGGGTCGGATAGTTACGTTCATGCACCTTTAATTGTCTCGAAGCATAAGCAATCACATTCTTCTCTTGCATTAGCATTGCACCCAAACCAGAATAGGATGCATCACAATAAACAATGAAGTTCTTACCCTCTACTGGCAAGGTAAGAATTGGTGCAGTAGTCAACAAGGTCTTGAGCTTTTGGAAGCTTTCCTCACATTCATCCGACCATACAAATGGAACATTCTGCTTAGTCAAGTTCGTCAATTGGGAAGCAATAGAAGAGAATCTCTTGACAAATCGGCGGTAGTAGCTAGCTAAACCAACAAAGCTCCTTATTTCTGACACGTTTGTAGGTCTTACCCAATTCTTCACTATCTCAATCTTAGATGGATCCACCATCACTCCATCCTTAGAAACCACGTGTCCCAAGAAGGACACTGAATCTAGCCAAAACTCACACTTGGAGAATTTGGCATAAAGCTTTTTCTTACTCAACAACTCTAACACCTATCTCAAATGCTACTCATGTTCCTTCTTACTCTTTGAGTATATCAGTATATCATTAATAAATACGATCACAAAGAGATCCAGATATGGCTTAAAACTCCCGTTCATCAAGCTCATGAAAGCAGCAGGGGCATTCGTAAAACCAAAAGACATTACCACAAATTCGTAGTGCCCATACCTAGTTCGAAAAGCAGTCTTTGGCACGTCCGTTGCCCGTATTTTCAATTGATGATAACCGGATCTCAAGTCAATCTTAGAGAAGACACAAGCACCTTGTAACTGATCGAACAAGTCATCAATGCGAGGAATGGGATACTTATTCTTAATAGTTACCTTGTTCAACTGGCGGTAGTCTATGCACATCCGAAAACTCCCATCCTTCTTCTTCACAAATAGCACCGGAGCACCCCAAGGAGATGCACTTGGTCTAATAAAGCCTTTGCTTAACAACTCTTGAAGTTGGGCTTTTAACTCTCTTAACTCTGCGGGAGCCATTCTATAAGGGGGTATAGAAATGGGGCGAGTACCTGGTTCCAAATCAATGCAAAAATCAATATCTCTATCTGGTGGCATACCAGGAAGATCTACAGGGAACACATCCAGAAACTCACGGACTACCGAAACCAACTCAATTGGAGGTACTTGGGTAGTGTCATCCCTGAGATGTGCCAAGAAAGCTAAACACCCCTTACTAACCATTCTCTTAGCACGAAGAAAGGAGATGATACGAACCGGAGTGGAAGTGTAGTCGCCCTCCCACACTAACTGATCTGTCCCAGGCTTGGCTAACGTCACAGTTTTAGCATTACAATCCAAGATTGCAAAGTTCGGAGAAAGCCAAGTCATACCCAGAATTACATCAAAATCAACCATTTCTAAGATAACTAAATCTACATAAGTGTTGCTCCCCACAAAAGTCACCAAACAAGACCTATATACTTTTTCCACTACCACAGACTCACCCACCAAAGTAGACACACGAATAGGTATGTCAAGCAATTCACAAGGTAAATTAAGACCAATAGAAAATGAAGAAGATACATAAGAAAATATGGATCCGGGATCAAACAATACAGAAGCCATGCAATCACAAACCAAAAGATTACCTGTGATGACAGCATCAGATGTCTCCGCTTCAGATCTCCCAGTGAAAGCGTAACAATGGGCCCCATTACTTATCTGTCCGTTGCCCCTACCATGTTGTGTTGTAGTGGCTCCAGTTTGCCCATCACCTCTGCCGTATTGGTGACCACTATTACCTCGACCACCACGTCCTCCAGAATAACGGCCTCTACCATGACCACCTCTACCTCTAGCTATCGGGGGTCTATAACTTTGTTTTGGACAATTTCTCCTAATATGTCCAGTATCCCCACATCCATAACACTCTCTGGAGTCAAGCATAGGTCTCTCAGAGAAGTGTTGACCGGTCTGAGGTGGACCCCCAACTACAGTCTGTAGTAAAGACTGAATTTGTCGGGCCGAGTAACCTCCTGAGCCTTGCCCTCTGGAGTAAGAACCATTAAACTCACCTCCCTTTCGAAACCTTTTTGATGTCGATGTCGTGGTGAAGTCATCTGGCTTCACTCCTTCCACCTCTATCACGAAGTCTACCACTTCTTGGAAGGATTTTGCCGTAGCCGCTACCTGTAAGGCCGAAATCCGCAATTCTAACCTCAACCCTTTCACAAAACAGCGAATCCGCTCTTGTGGACTGAAACAAAGTTGGGTGGCATACCTGGATAATGCACGAAACTTAGACTCATATGCATTAACCGACATCCTACCTTGCTCTAGGCTCAAGAACTCATCCCTTTTCCTATCCCTCAAAGTCCGGGGGATATACTTCTCCATAAACAAGCTAGAGAATGAGGCCCAAGTCATAGGTGGTGCCTCTGTTGGTTGACACTCAACATGTGACCGCCATCACATTTTGGCGTTCCCTTCGATTTAAAATTGGGTTTTTGGTAAATTCAAATTTTTCGAAAATAATAAATATAAAACTGCTTACAATGTCCCGTTTGGGCAATTTGAATGGAACGTCATGAGTTTTGGGCTTAAGAACGCCCCTTCTGAATTTCAAAATATAATGAATTCCATTTTTAATCATATTAGCAATATGTCAATTGTATATATTGATGACGTATTATTTTTCTCGGAGGCCATTAAATCTCATTTCAAACATCTTAACATTTTCTTTAAAATATTTAAGCACAATGGATTAGTCATTAGTTCTAACAAAATAAAATTATTTCAAACACAAATCAGATTTTTAGGTAATGATTTGTATCAAGGTACATATATACCTTTTTACAGGGCGATTGAGTTTTATGAAAAATTCCCTGATATAATTCTTGATAAAACTTAACTGCAAATTTTCTTAGGAAGCCATAATAATATTGCCGAGTTTATCCCTAAAGTAAGGCAAATCTATAAACCACTCTTTGACAATTTAATGAAGGATCCGTCTCTATGGACTTACGAACATACTAAATCACTTCTTCTTCTTAAATCTATGGTTAAAAGCCTTCATTGTCTAGGTATTTCTAACCCAGACTATTTTATGATCGCAGAGGCTGATGCATCTTATGTAGGATTTGGTGATATCCTCAAACAGAGACGAACCCAGATTCATCATATACATCGGGAATCTGGAATTCAGCACAAAAGAATTATAGTACTGTTAAGAAAGAAGTTTTTTCTATTGTTCTCTGCATCACAAAATTCTAAATTATCTTATTAATAAAGAATTCTTGCTAAGAGTAGATTGCAAATCTTCTAAAGAAATTCTGTAGAAGATGTTAAAAATCTATTTTCTAAACAAATTTTTGCTAGGTGGCAAGCCTTATTATGCAGCTTCAATTTTCAAATCGAATTTACTAAAGGAAAAAGCTAATTCTTCGCCCGACATTCTAACGCGAGAATTCTTGCACGAAAAATCATCATGAGGCTCTCTTCAAGAGACATAATAGGAAGCCTCTTCAAGAATAAAGGAAAGAGTCCTGAAGGAAAACCTTCAACCAAACCATTTGCTATTAGGCCATCATTGAATGACCAAAATAAATACTTAGCTTGAGCTAGCTTACCACTCATAAACCAGCCTTTTCAATAACTCCTTTTCTTCATTTGCCTCCGAGCTCTAATACACCCTTTTACACAAATTGTAGTGCCTTGCTCACACTCACCATCAGGAATATCAAGATACTCTTCCCCCCAAACCAAAGATTCTTACACCATGAAACCTTAGAGAGCTTCAAAGAAGCATTTGCACCGTGTACTGCCTCAACTACAGATAAAACTCCAAAGGTAAAAGAAACCTTTGAAATCATCTCTTTGCAGGTCTCTCCAACATTGGCCCTTGACAAAGAATTTGAAAATTTTGAGGTAAAACATCTTGTTAAACCTCTATTTTCTAACAGAAATTATGTGGATACTGATAATCCACTAAAAACAAGAAGATACTTCGAGTTCATACTTGTTTATACTGGTTCAATTGAGCTTGAACACAAACTTAATGATAGCTCTGAACCTGATAATATTACTTACTCTAAAGTAACTAACAAGAAAATGTTATCTCCTTTTGAGAGGCAGGTAGATCACTTGCACACCCCTATTAATCTATCGAGAGAACAAAGACCTCAAAAATTCAATTTGAATGACTAAAGATCAGGTTGGTTCAACTTCCTATACCTTAGGCCAAATACTCACACATGGTTTGTCAAGTATAGTCAAGATGTGACCAAGATAGTAATCCCAAGATGGTTTTATGAATGGTGGAACTGTTTTGGCGGTAACAGACCAATCTGCCAAAAAACATCGCAGACAAAATCAGCTAGTTTAAGCTAGATCAAGACATATCTTCTCTCCTAGAAAATATAAAACTATGTAAATATTTTATTCAAAAGAGAATTTCTTATATTATAAGTTGGACATTTTGTATTGCAGAATTTGACAGGATCAAGTATCTGTCAAGGGAAGTCCTAATTAAAGGATGGTCTCCAGCTCCAAAAGAAGCTTCAATCGTCAACCATTCGATCTCTAGAATATCTCCCCAGAAATCTTTATCTAAGAATGAACTGAAGATAAGATTACAAAAGGCCTTGTCAGACTTAGACTCTGAATATAATGAACAGCCTATAACGAAACTCCTTGAAGAAGCTTCGTCCTCCCAAAGTGACGATAATGGAGACTTGTTAAAACCTAAAGTTTTGGCACAATCTTATTTATATCCATTTTATGATTAATCACTAGTTGAGGATATTAAAATTTGGATTAACTAGTTTTTTAGATAGAGGCTCATAGAGCTAGAATTATCTAGAAAGAAAAGGAACAATGTCAAAGATATGGAATTACATTTTGCTTAAATTATTAAGTGGACTCTGTCAGGACCTGGAAATCATGATCAACAAAGCATTATAAGGAATTATGGCCAATAAGAATGACATATATAACCTTATCAAAAGATAAAAGTGAATATGCTTTTCAAAAAAAAAACAAAATACTTTGCTTTATCAAAAGCAACGGACATAAATCAACAACTAATCTGAAGAAAAGCTTTTAGATTTCCCTGCAGAAGGGACATCTAAAGGAAAAGAACCGACTCATGTGGACAATAAAGAAAGTGGTTCTGAAGAATCTTCATCCCCCTAAGATGAATCTGAGGTAGGTGTAAACATAATTACAAAAATTAGACCTCAAAGTTCTCAAATTCTTATTAAATTAGTCATTACTAATAATTA
This sequence comes from Solanum corneliomulleri, assembly GCA_027704805.1. NCBI lineage: Eukaryota > Viridiplantae > Streptophyta > Magnoliopsida > Solanales > Solanaceae > Solanum > Solanum corneliomulleri. The sequence continues at coordinate 16,474,706 of JAKWIY010003060.1, read as the reverse complement.
TAATCTTAACAAAATTGCTTTGTTAGACAGTGGCGCAGATAGGAACTATAAACCAAGCTATATTTTGCATGACTTAGGCACTGGAATTGGGACACAGAAACATACAACTTGAACTCGACTCACAGTTAGTACTAAATTAAATCATGTCCATAAACAAGACACCATAGAACATACATACAAAGGTATAAAAGTTAGAGAAATTCAAATGCCAGAAACAAGACTTCAGATGCAGACACAAATACAGAGAGGGCAATTTGGTACCTGATACACTAAGAAAACATATTCACACACTCACCTTTCCTCACATATACTTTTACAGTTAGCACATGCCAAAGGAAGCGAGAGCATACTTTAATATGGATCTACATGAAATAGCAAATTTCAGGAGAAAGAATCTTAAGAGACTTAAAGAACCTCTTTAAGTGAAGTTGCGTCCTTTTCAACTTAGCTATATTAAAATATATAGGTCATTTGAATAGGTATTTTATATTAATTGTAAAGGGAGAGTCTCCCTTGTTTATGTTTCCTAGATGTTTTTTACTGAGAGAAATCCTCTCTTCTAAATGTTTGTTATTTTGTTTTCTTCTTTTTTGTATGGGATGAGTCGATTTCCATTTTTAGAAGTTGACTCTGAACCACCTTAGTCTTGGAGGTTATGTATATTCCCCCCTCCTTGTACTTTTGTTTTATTTAGGTTTTCCTAGATTTTTGGGTTTAGGGTTTACGATTTGAGTTTTAATATTAATGGTTTAGTCTTTAATGTTTGGATTTGTGTATTTTGAGCTTTGGGTTTAGGATTTATGTAGAATTAGGGTTAGGGTTTATTTTAGGGTTAAGGTTAATATTTAGATTGTTTTTTATGTGTTAGGATTTATGGTTAAATATTTTTGTTTTAATATCTATGGTTTAGTGATCAATGTTAATGTTTTGGTATTTTGGACTTTGGGTTTAGGGTTTAGGGTTTAGGTTTAAGGTTAAGGATAGTATTAGGGTTTAGGTTCTTGATAGAATAAGGTGAGGGACAGGTTAAGTTTTTTTTTTTTTATGTTTTATGTTTTGGAGGTTAGGAGTTTAGGATTTTTGATTTAGTTTAGTGTTTAATGTTTGTGTTTTGGTATTTTGGGCTTGGGGTTATGGGTAAATGATTTAGGGTAATGGTTAGGGTTAGAGTTTGTTTTAGGGTTTGAGTTAGGTTTAGGTGTTTCTTGTAGGTTTTTTGGGGTTGTGTTTTAGTATTTGTTGTTTAAAATCCATGGTCTAGTGTTTAGTTTCTAGGTTCCTGTATTATGGACAATGGTTTTTTTTGCCATAGGGTGTAGGTTTTTTTTTTAGGTTTTATGATTTAGGGGCTAGCATTTGAGGTTTTAAGTATGTTTTCTAGTGTTATATTTTTTTTTTGGTATTTTGGGCTTTTGGTTTAGATTTTATGGTAAGGTTAGGGTTAGGTTTTAGGTTGTTTTTTATGTTTTAGGGTTTGGGTTTATTTGCATTAAATTATGTATCGTTTAGTGTTTAATGTTAGTTTTTTTGTATTTTGGGCTTTGTTTTTGGGTTAAGGTTAAAGTAGGGTCAGTGTTATTGTTAGGAATAGGGTTAGGGCTGGTTTAGGTTTCTTTTATGTTTTAGGTTTTTGTGTTTAGGATTTTCGTTTTAAAATCTATGATTTTGAGTTTATTGGGTTTTATTATTTTGGGATTGGGATTTTGGATAAATGGTTTAGGGTTAGGGTAACCGTTAAGATTAGGGTTAGGGTTAGTTTTTAGGGTTTGGGTTAAGGATTAGAGTTGTAACTAAGGTTAAGTGTTCAATTTTAAGGTTTTGGTATTTTGGCCTTTGGGTTTAGGGTTTAGGATTTAGGGTTAGGGTTAAGGATAGGGTAAGGGTTAGGGTTTGGGCTAGGGTTAGGTTTAGGTTTTTGGTTATTTTAGGTTTTAGGGTATGTGGTTTAAGATTTGAGGTTTATAATCCATGGTTTAGTTTTTAATGTAAAGGTATTCTTATTTTGGACTTAAGTTTTTTTGGATTTAATTTTTAGGGTTAGGGTATAGGTTAATTTAATCTGGTTGAGGGTTCAGAACTTGAGATTTAAAATTTTTTGTTTAGCATCTAAAGTTTGGGTTTTTGTATTTTGGGCTTAGGATTTTGGTTTTATGTTTTAGCATTAAGGTTAGGGTTAAGGTTAGAGTTAACGTTAGGGATAGGGTGTTGGGTTCTTTTATATTTTTTGTTTAGGGTGTAGAATTAGAGGTTTAATATCAATGGTTTAGTCTTTATTTTTTAGGTGTTGGTATTATGGGCTTGGAGTTTAGGCTTTATGGTAGGGTTAGGTTTTGTAACGACCTGTTTAGTCGTTTTGAGCAGTAGAGTTTATTCTGGTAGTAACTGTCAGGGTCGATGGATCCCACGATAGACCGTCATGGGCACGACCGACCGTCGAGGGGGTCTCGTTCCTAAACACATAGATTCTAAAAATTTGGGTACTGAGATCGACTCTCTGAACTTCACGACGGAATGGCAGGACGGACCGTCATTGGCACGACGGACCGTCACAAAACCTTCCTTAGAATTAACTCTCTGAACTTTGTGACGGACGTGCAGTATGGACCGTCACAGTCATGACGGACCATCACAGGCTGCGTAACCCTGATTGGGTCGGATTTCTGTTAAAAGTTTTTAAGGGGCGTTTTGGACTATTCATGCTTATAAATATAAAGTTAGTGGGTTAATGTTACTAATTCAATTACTTGGGGGTTAAAGGAGATAACCTTTAAATATTGGTAAATAATTGGGGTTTAGATTGGTTGGTTCGCTCACATAGTAGAATAAGTAAAGGTGCCACTCGCGGCTCGTTTTGGGTCGTGACAAACTTGGTATCAGAGCATTAGGTTCGTTGGTCTCATCACACAAGAACGAGTCTAGTAGAGTCTCGAGGAACGGTAGGGGGACGCCTTTACTTTTCTTTGAGAGGCTAAAAGACATTAGGAAAATTCCATTCTTTCTTTCTTTCGTGCTATTACTTGGATCCAATTGGTATCTAGGTGATACAAATTGGTATCTGACCATCTTCACTCTATTTCGCAGATGGTTATAACTAGAGCAACAACTGAGCCAGCACCAACACCGGCAACACAGGGTGCGTCTGAGCCAGCCACTGAGGCTGTAGGTCAAGGAAGAGCAATGGCAAGAGGCTGTAGTAGAGGTCGCGGGATGACGTCCTCTAGAGATAGAGGACAAACACCTGGTCCAGCTAGTACTAGGGCGGTGACTCCTCCACCGACTGATAAGGTAGTAAGAGAGGGTGAGGAAGGGGAAAATGAGCTAGTGCAGAATGAGGAATTTCCACCCCAACCAACCCAGAGATGATTAACGAGGTTCTTGCTTATCTTAGCGGGTTATCTGATCAAGGTCATACACCTCAAGTGTTTTCTGCACCAGCACCTCAGGTTCTGGGAGTACAACATGCAGCTATTGTGGCTCCCCGCATGGATGCCTCATTGGAAATAGGCACGTTTCCTCTATTGACTACAGGGCCTATAATGACAAGTGATGAGCATGAACTTTTCACTAAGTTCTTGATGTTGAAACCTCCAGTTTTCAAGGTTTCTTAATCTGAGGATGCCTATGATTTTCTATGGTTGATTGTCATGAGCTGCTACATAAGATGGGCATAGTGGAACGATTTGGCGTTGAGTTTGTAACCTATCAGTTTCAGGGAAATGCAAAAATGTGCTGGCGATCGTATGCTGAGTGTCAACCAGCACAGGAACCACCAATGACTTGGGCATCATTCTCTAGCTTGTTTATGGAGAAGTATATGCCCCGGACTTTGAGGGATAGGAGGAGAGATGAGTTCCTGAGCCTAGAGCAAGGTAGGATGTCGGTTACTGTGTACGAGGCTACGTTTTGTGCATTATCCAGGTATGCCACCTAGCTTTGCTTTAGTCCAGAAGAGCGGATTCGCCGTTTTGTGAAGGCGTTGAGGTCAGATTTGCGGATTTCAGCCTAACAGGTAGCTGCTACAGCAAAATCCTTTAAGGAAGTGGTAGACTTCGTGATAGAGGTGGAGGGAGTGAAGCCAGATGAATTTACCATGGCGTCAACAACTAAGAAGTTTCATAAGGGAGGCGAGTTTAGTGGTTCTTACTCCAGAGGGCAGAGTTTAGGAGGTTATCCAGCCCGACCTATTCAGTCTTCACTGCAGGCTGTAGCTGGTGGTCCACCGCAGACCGGTAAACATTCCTCTGAGTTTGGAGGTTATCCCCAGACTTCGTCATACTCGCAAAGACCTACACTTGAATCCAGAGAGTGTTATGGATGTGGGGAGATTGGACATATTAGGAGGTATTGTCCAAAACAGAGTTACAGACCCCCAATAGTTAGAGGTTGAGGTGGTCATGGAAGAGGCCGCTATTCTGGAGGATGTGGTGGCCGAGGTAATGGTGGTCACCAAAACGGCCGGGGTGAAGGGCAAACTGGAGCTACTACAACGCAACATGGTAGGGGCAACGGGCAGACAGGTGATAGGGCCCATTGTTACGCTTTCCGCAGGCGGTCTGAAGCAGAGACATCTGATATTGTTATCACAGGTAATCTTTTAGTTTGTGATTGCATGGCTTCTGTATTATTTGATCCTGGCTCCACATTTTCATATATGTCTTCCTCATTTGCTACTGGTCTTAATTTACATTGTGAATTGCTTGACATGCCTATTCGTGTTTCTACTCCGGTAGGTGAGTGTGTGATAGTTGAAAAGGAATACAGGTCTTGTTTGGTGACTTTTGGGGGGAGCAATACTCATGTAGCCTAGGTTATCTTAGAAATGGTTCATTTCGATGTAATTCTGGGTATGACTTGGCTTTCTCCAAATTTTGCAATGTTAGATTGTAATGCTAAAACTGTAACGTTGGCCAAGCTTGGGACAGATCCGTTAGTGTGGAAGGGCGACTACACTTCCACTCCAGTTCGTATCATCTCCTTTCTTAGTGCTAAGAGAATGGTTAGTAAAGGGTTTTTAGCTTTCTTGGCACACCTCAGGGATGATACTACCCAAGTACCTTGAATTAAGTCGGTTTCGATAGTCCGTGAGTTTCCGGATGTGTTTCCTACAGACCTTCCTGGTATGCGACTAGATAGGGATATTGACTTCTGCATTGATCTGGAGCCGGGTACTCGCCCCATTTCCATACCCCCTTAACAATGGCTCCCGCTGAGTTAAGGGAGTTAAAGGCCCAATTTCTAGAGTTGTTAGGTAAAGGCTTCATTAGACCAAGCGCTTCCCCTTGGGGTGCTCCGGTTTTATTTGTGAAGAAGAAGGATGGGAGTTTTTGGATGTGCATAGACTACAAGCAACTGATTAAGGTAACCATTAAGAACAAGTATCCTCTTCCTTGCATTGATGATTTGTTCGATCAGTTACAAGGTGCTTGTACATTCTCAAAAATTGACTTGAGATCTGGTTATCATCAATTGAAAATACGGCAACGGATGTGCCCAAAACTACTTTTCGGACCAGGTATGGGCAGTATGAGTTCTTAGTAATGTCTTTTCGGTTTACGAATGCCCCTGCTGCGTTCATGAGCCTGATGAATGGGATTATAAGCCATATCTGGATCTCTTTGTCATTGTGTTTATTGATGATATACTGGTATACTCAAAGAGCAGGAAAGAACATGAGGAGCACTTGAGAATTGTGTTGGAAGTGTTGAGGGAGAAAAGGCTTTTTGCCAAATTCTCCAAGTGTGAGTTTTGGCTAGATTAAGTTTTCTTCTTGGGGCACGTAGTTTCTAAGGATGGAGTGATGGTGGATCCTTCCAAGATCGAAGCGGTGAAGAATTGGGTAAGACCCACTAATGTTACAGAGGTAAGGAGCTTTGTTGGTTTAGGTAGCTACTACCGTCGATTTGTCAAGGGATTTTCCTCTGTTTCTTGCCAATTGACAAATTTTACTAAGCAGAGTGTTCCATTTGTATGGTCGGACGAGTGTGAAGAAAGCTTTCAGAAACTCAAGACCTTGTTGACTATTGCACCAATTCTTACCCTACCAGTGGAAGGTAAGAATTTCATTGTTTATTGTGATGCACCCTATTCGGGTTTGGGTGTGCTAATGCAAGAGAAGAATGTAATTGCTTATGCTTCGATGCAATTAAAGGTGCACAAACGTAATTATCCAACGCATGATTGTGAGTTGGCTGCGGTAGTGTTTGCATTAAAGCAATGGAGACATTATCTATATGGGGTTAAGTTTGAAGTCTATACAGATCATCGTAGTTTACAGTATGTCTTTACTCTGAATGATTTGAATTTGAGACAGAGGAGATTGATGGAACTACTGAAGGACTATGATGTTACTATATTGTATCACCTAGAAAAAGCTAATGTTGTGGCAGATGCCTTAAGTAGAAAGGCAGGGAGCATGGGAAGTGTAGCTCACTTGCAGGTTTCTAGATGCCCATTGGCTAGAGAGGTTCAGACTCTGGCTAACGACTTTATGAGGCTAGAAATAAAAGAGAAGGGGGGATTTTTGGCCTGTGTGGAGGCAAGATCTTCCTTTCTTGAAAAGATTAAGGGAAAGCAGTTTACTGATGAGAAACTGATCCGAATCCGAGATAAGGTGTTGCGAGGAGAGCTAAAGAAGCACAAATCGATGAGGAAGGTCTTTTGAGAATTCAGGGAAGGATATGTGTACCCCGTGTCGATGATTTGATTCACACTATTCTTACAGAGGCTCGTAGTTCAAGGTAATATATACATCATGGTGCAACCAAGATGTATCGTGACCTAAAGCAACATTTTTGGTGGAGTAGAATGAAGCGTTACATTGTTTAGTTTGTTGCTCAATGCCCGAATTGTCAGCAGGTAAAGTATGAAAAACAGAGGCCTGGAGGGACACTTCAGAGAATGCCCATTCCTTAATGGAAGTGGGAGAGAATTGCAATGGACTTCGTGGTTGGTCTTCCCAAGACAATGGGTAAGTTTGAATCCATTTGGGTAATTGTTGATAAGTTAACTAAGTCTGCTCACTTCATTCCGGTCAAGGTGACTTACAATACAGAGAAGTTAGCCAATTTTTACATCTCGGAAGTTGTTCGATTGCATGGGGTTCCACTCTCCATCATATCAGATAGAGGTACACAATTTACTTCTAAGTTTTGGATAACATTGCATGCTGAATTGGGTAGTAGGTTGGACCTTAGTACTGCGTTCCTTCCTCAGACCGATGGTCAGTCTGAGCGAACGATTCAGGTTTTGGAGGATATGCTTCGTGTATGTGTGATATAATTTGGCGGTAATTGGGATAACTTCCTACCCTTAGCAGAATTCTCATACAATAATAGCTATCACTCAAGTATTGGTATGGCCCCATTTGATGAATTGTATGGGAGGAGATGTAGGTCTCCTATTGGTTGGTTTGATGCATTTGAGGTTAGACCTTGGGGTACTGACCTTCTGAGGGTGTCGTTAGATAAAGTGAAATGCATTCAGGAAAAGCTTCTAGCGGCTCAAAGTAGGCAGAAAGAATATGCAGATCGAAAGGTTAGAGACTTGGAGTTTATGGAGGGTGAGCAAGTCGTGCTGAAGGTTTCGCCCATGAAAGGGGTTATGCTGTTTGGTAAGCGAGGTAGGCTTAGTCCGAGGTATATTGGTCCATTTGAAGTTCTAAAGCGCGTGGGAGAGGTAGCTTATGAACTAGCCTTGCCCCCAGGACTGTCAGGAGTGCATCCGATATTTCATGTGTCTATGTTGAAAACATACCATGGAGATGGAAACTACATCATTCGTTGGGATTCAGTTCTGCTTGATGAGAATTTGTCTTATGAGGAGGAGCCTGTTGCTATTTTAGATAGAGAAGTCCGCAAGTTGAGGTCAAAGGAGATTACATCCATCAAGGTTCAATAGAAGAATCGGCCGGTTGAAGAGTCCACTTGGGAGAAGGAGACTGATATGCAAGAAAGATACCCACACCTGTTTACACATTCAGGTACTCATTTTTGCCCTTGTTTTTCTTCTTGTGATCGTTCGAGGACGAATGATGGGTAAATTGGTATCTATTTTAACGACCTGTTTAGTCGTTTTGAGGAGTAGAGTTTATTCTGGTAGTAACTGTCAGGGTCGACGGATCCCACGACGAACCGTCATGGGCACGACAGACCGTCGAGGGGGTCTCGTTCCAAAACACAGATTCTGAAAATTTGGGTATTGAGATCGACTCTCTGAACTTCACGACATAATGGCAGGACGGACCGTCGTTGGCACGACGGACCGTCACAAATCCTTCCACAGAATTAACTCTCTGAACTTTGTGACGGACCTGCAGTACGGACTGTCACAGTCATGACGGACCCTCACAGGCTGCGTAACCCTGGCTGGTTTGGACTATTCATGCTTATAAATATAAAGTTAGTGGGTTAATGTTAATAATTTAATTACTTGGGGTTTAAAGGAGATAACCTTGAAATATTGGTAATAATTGGGTTTAGATTGGTTGGTTCGCTCACATAGTAGAATAAGTGTGGGTGCCACTTGCGGCTCGTTTTGGGTCGTGACAGGTTTAGGGTTAAGGTTAGGATTTAGGTTGTTTTTAGGTTTTATGGTTTGTGTTTAAGGATTTTAGTTTTAATATCTATGGTTTAATGTTTATCATTAGGGTTTTGGTATTTTGATTTGAGTGTACATATTGTGTAGTGTTTAATGTTTGGGATTGGGTACTTTTGTCTGGGGGTTTCGGGTTAATGGTTTATAGTTAGGGTAAGGTTTAAAGTTAGGGCTAGGTTTTGGGTTAGGATTAGAATTTAGGATTTTTTTGATTTTAGGGTAAAGTAAAGTTAGGGCTAGGTTTTGGGGTAGTGTTAGAATTTAGTCTTTCTTAGATTTTAGGGTGAAGGATAAGGGTTTTATTTTTAGGCTTTTTGTTTTAGTTTTAAGGATTGTGGTTTAAATATTAATTGTTTAATGTTTAATGTTTGGGCTTTTATATTTTGGGCTTGGGATTTGAGATCTATGTTGTAATATCTACGGTTTAGTGTTCAATGTTAGGGTTTTGGTAATTTGGGCTTTGGATTAAGGGTTTAGTTTTACGGTTAAGGATAGAGTTAGGGTTAGGGTTATTGTTAGTGATAGGGATAAGGTTAGGGTTCAGATGTTTTTTAGGTTTTAGGTTTTGGGGATTAAGATTTTTGGTTTAAAATCTATGACCTAGTTTTTAATGATTGGGTTTAGGTATTTTGGGCTTAATGCTTTGGGTTAATGGTTTAGAGTTAGGGTTAGGGTTAGGATTAGGTTTTTTTTAGGTTTTACGGTTTGGTTTTTAGGATTAGAGGTTTAAAGTCTATGGTTGAATGTTTAATGTTTGGTTCTTCGTATTTTTGACTTAGTATTTTTTTATTTTAGGATTTAGGGTTTAAGGTATAGGGTTAGGGTTAGGGTTCGTGTTAAGGATATGGTAAGGGTTAGGTTTCTTGTTACGGATAATGTTAGGGTCAGGGTTTTGGTGTTTTTATGTTTTAGGTTTTTGGGGTTTAAGATATTTTGTGTAATATCTATCGTTTAGTGTTTAAGGTTTTGTTTTAGGTATTTTAGGTTAGTTTTTTCTGGACTAGGGTTTAGGGTTTAGGGTATAGGGGTAGGGTTAGTGTTAGGAGTAGGTTAGGGTTTAGGTTATTTTAGGTTTTGGGGTTTAGAGTTTAGCATTTGAGGTTAAATTTATATTTCAGTATTTAATTTTTGACTTTTGGTATTTTGGGCTTAAGATTTTGGGTTTAGAGTTTAGGGTTAGGGTTAGGATTAAGGCTGGGGTTTTGAGTTTTCTTAGGTTTTTTCGTTTAGGTTTTAGGCTTTGAGGTTTAATCTCAATTGTTTAGTGTTTAATATTTGATTTTGGTATGTTGGGTTTGGGGTTTAGCATTTATTATAGGGTTTAGGTTAGGGTTAGGGTTTATGTTGTTTTTTAGGTTTTAGGGTCTATTATTAAGGATTTAGTGTTCAATGTTAGGGATTTGGTATTTTGGGCTTGGGATATGGTTAAGGGTTTAGGGTTTAGGGTTAGGGTTAGGGTTCGTGTTAGTGATAGGGCTAGGGTTTAGTGGTTTTTTTAGGTTTAAGGTTTTAGGGTTTATGGTTTTCAGTTTAAAATCTATGGTTTCGTATTTAATGTTTCAGATTTTGTATTTTGGGCTTGGGGTTTTGTAACGACCTGTTTAGTCGTTTTGAGTAGCAGATTTTATTTCTGGAAAAACTGGCTGATACGACGGACCCCACGATGGACCGTCATGGGCACGACGGACCGTCGAGGGGGTCTCGTTCCATAACACTTAGAAATTAGAAAATTGGGTGCTGAAATCGACTCTGTGAACTTTGTGACGGAATGGCAGGACGGACCGTCGTGGGCACGACGGACCGTCACAGACTCTTTGGTGGAAATTGTGTCTCTGAACTTTGCGACGACCTGCAGGACGGACCGTCGCAGGCACGACGGGCCGTCATAGGTAGCGTAATCCCAGTCTGGGTCGAATTTCTGGTTAAGTTTTAAATGGGCGTTTTGGACTATTCCTGCTATAATTATAAATTTCGTGGGTTAACATTAATAAATCAGTTTCTTGGGGGATAAAAGATGTAACTTTGAATTAATTAGTGGGTTACTATTGCCATCTTTTATACTTAATTATATACTAATTAGGGTAAAAGAAAGAGGAGTTGAATAAGAAAAATAGAAAGAACAAGAGACAGAGAGAGGATCGAACGAGAAGAGGAGAAACGACGAGGAAACAAAGCCTTGGGAATCTGCTTGCTTGATCACGAAATCTTCGGTGGAGGTAGGTTATGGTTTTGACACTATTCGTAGTAAACTCATAATAGAGAATGATATGTATTGGTAGTATTGTAAACCCTTCTATATGCTTAATTGTATGCATGCATGATTGTGATTATGAAATTGTGATAAAATAAGCATGATGAAGCTATGAATCCCAATCTTGAAAGAACCCTAATCTACTATGTTAATGATGATGCCTTGGTATAAAGAAGGCTTGATGAACTAAAGTAATGAGATTGATGATGCCTTGGTATAAGAGAAGGCTTGATGATTAGATAGAATGATATTAGTGGATCGGAGTGTCACGTTCCGACACATAGTACTAAGGGATCGGGTGTCACGAACCGACACGTAGAATTAGGGGATCGGAGTGTCACGTTCCGACACATAGTATTAAGGGATCGGGTGTCACAAACCGACACGTAGATTTAGGGGATCAGAGTGTCACGTTCCGACACATTGTATTAGGGGATCGGGTGTCACCAACCGACACGTAGAATTAGGGGATCGGGTGTCACGAACCGACACGTAGATTTAGGGGATTGGAGTGTCACGTTCCGACACATAGAAGTAAGGGATCAGAGTGTCACGTAACGACACATAGTAGTAGGGGATCGGATTTTCACGTACCGACACAAGAGGAAGAAAGATAATGAATCTTGAAAGATGATAAAAATACTCAATTTAATGAACCTAATTCCCAAATAAGTATTGTATTGAGGCTTGTGTCCTCAAGGATGAACTTGGTGCTACTTATTGATGATAATAGAACTTGTTGTTGCTACATGTTGAGTATTATAGTTGATTTATGATATTAACTGATATATACTGTTTTCTATTTTGGGTTGGCCGATGATATCTACTCAGTACTTGTGTTTGTACTGACCCCTACTTGTATGTTTCATTCTTTGTTATTTGTGGAGTGCAGCAAACGTGCCGTCATCTTCAAATCAAGCGCAACTCTAGCCAGTCTTCACTACATCGGAAATTCAGGGTGAGCTAATGCTTCTAGCTTGGACTGGATCTTCTTCTTCAAGTCTTGATGCCTTGAACTTCCGGCATGGACTAGCTTTTTACTTGTTTTTGCTTTCTTAGATACTCTTAGTTTAGTAATTTGAGGATAGATGTTCTTGTGATGATGACTTCCAGATTTTGGGGATAATAATAGTTATGGAATTGTTTTTCATTAATGAGTTTAAGTCTTCCGCATTACTTTTGTTGATATTGTATTAAAGTGTTGGGGTTTAAATTGGTTGGTTCGCTCACATAGTAGGATAAGTGTGGGTGCCAGTCGCGGCTCGGTTTTGGGTCGTGACAAACTTTGGTATAATGGTTTATGGTTAGGGATAAGGTTAAGGTTAGGGTAGGTTTTTTTGTAAGAGCTTATTTTTTTTAGGCATTAGTGTTTATGGTTTATGATTTGAGGTTTTAAATCATTGGTTTAGTGTTCAATGTCGGGTTTTTCTATATTTGGACTTTTTTTTTGGCTTTGGGTTTAGGGTTAGGGTTTAGTTTATTTTGATAATGTTTTTTGGTGTTAGGGTTTATGTTTAGGGTGTAATTTTATTTTTGGTTTTATGATTCAGGGCTTAGCATTTTAGGTTTAAAGTGTATATTTTAGTATTTAATGTTTTGGTTTTTGTATCTTGGGCTTTGGGTTTCAAGTTTTTGATTTAATGTTAGGGTTAGGGTTTTAGGTTCTTTTAGATTTTTGGGTTTAAGGCGTAGAATTTGAGGTTTAATATCAATGGTTTAGTGTTTATTGTTTGGGTTATCGTATTTTAGGCTTGGGGCTTATTGTTTATGGTAGGGTTAGGGTTAGGGTTAATGTTAGGGTTAGGGTTAGGATTTAGGTTTTTATTAGGTTGTAGGGTTTGCGCTTAAGGATTTGAGTTGTAATATATATTGTTTAGTGTTTAACGTTAGGGTTTTTGTATTTTTTTTCTTTGAGTTTAGGGTATAGGGTATTTCGGGCTTTAATATTTTGGTCTTAGGGTTTCGGGTTTATGGTTTCGGGTTAGGATTAGGATTTAGGTGATTATTATGATTGGGGTTAGGGTTTTAGGTTTTCCTACATTTTTAGTTTTAAGGTTTAGGATTTTAGGTTTAATATCAATTGTTTAGCATTTAATGTTTGGATCTGTGTATTTTAAGCTCTGGGTTTAGGATATATGGTAGGATTAGGGTTAAAACTAATGCTAGGGTTAGGGTTAAGGTTTAGATTGTTTTTTAGGTTGTAGGGTTTGGGGTTAAAGGTTTGAGTTTTAATCTATGGTGTAGTGGTCAATGTTAGGGTTTTGTTTTTTTGGACTTCAGGCTTAGGGTTTAGCATTTAGATTTAAGGTTAAGGATAGGGTTAGTGTTAGGGTTAGGGTTCGTGTTATAGATAGGGTTAGGGTTAGGGTTAGTGCTCAGTGTTTTTTTTAGGTTGTAGGTTTTGGGGTTTAGGATTTTTTATTTAATTTAGTGTTTAATGTTTGGGTTTTTGTATTTTGGGCTTGGATTTTTGGGTTTATGGTTTAGGATAATGGCTAGGGTTAAGGTTAGGGTTAGAGTTTGAGTAAGGGTTCGGGTTAGGGTTTAGTTTTTTTTTTTTACTTTTTATGGGATTGTGCTTTTGTATTTGAGGTTTAAAATCTATGATTTAGTGTTTTGTTTCTAGGTTTTTGTACTTTGGACTAAGGTTTTTTTGGGCATAGGCTTTATGATTTAGGGTTTAGCATTTGAGGTTTAAAATCTATGATTTAGTGTTTTGTTTCTAGGTTTTTGTACTTTGGACTAAGGTTTTTTTGGGCATAGGCTTTATGATTTAGGGTTTAGCATTTGAGGTTTAAAATTTGTTTTCTTGTGTTTATATTTGTGTTTTGGTTTTTTGGGCATTGGGTTTAGAGTTTATGATAGGGTTATTGTTAGGGGTAATGTTAGGGTTAGGGTTAGGGTTAGGTTTTAGGTTGTTTTTTAAGTTTTATTATTTGGGGTTATTGCGTTCTAATATCTATGCTTTATTGTTTAAAATTAGGGTTTTGGTATTTTTTGCTTTGGGTTTTGTGTTAATGTTAAGAATAGGGTTACTGTAAGTGTTATTGATAGGGTTAGGGTTAGGTTTTAGTTTTTTTTTTCGGTTTTAGGTTTTGGAGTTTAGGATTTTTGTTTAAAAAATATATGGTTGTTAATATTGGGGTTTTATTATTTTGGGCTTTGGATTTTGGGTAAAATTTTTATGGTTCAGGTTACGGTTAAGGTCATGGTTAGGGTTAGGGTTTAGGTTATTTATTAGGTTTTAGGGTTAAGGTTAAGGATTAGAGTTTTAATTCCTATGGTTTAGTCTTCAATTTTATGGTTTTGGTATTTTAGGCTTTGGGTTTATAGTTTATAGTTTAGGGTTTATGCTTAGGGTTATGGTTAAGGATAGTGTTTGGGTTAGGGTAAGGGTTAGGGTTTAGTTTTTTTAGATTTTAGGGTATGTGGTTTAGTATTTGAGGTTTAAAATATATGGCTTACTGTTTGATGTTTGGGTTTTCGTATTTTAGACTAAGGTTTTTTTTGGACTTAGGGTTTACGGCTAGGGTATATGTTTTTTTAATATTGTTCAGGGTTTAGCATTTGAGATTTAAAATCTTTTGTTTAGTATTTAATGTTTGGGTTTTTGTATTTTGGGCTTAGGGTTTTGGATTTATGGTTTAGTGTTAGGGTTAGCAATAAGAATAGGGATAGATTTAGGGTTAGGGTTTACGGTTCTTTTAGATTTTTGGGTTTATGGTTTAGAATATGAGGTTTAATATCAATGATTTAGTCTTTATTGTTTGGGTTTAGGTATTTCGGCTTCTTATTTAGGGTTTATGGTTTGGTTAGGGTTAGGGTTAATGTTAGGGTTAGGGTTAGGATTTAGGTTATTTTTAGGTTTTAAGGTTTGCGCTTGAGGATTTGAATTGTAATATATATTGTTTAGTGTTTTAAAGTTAGGGTTTTGGTATTTTTTGATTTTATTTTTAGGGTATAGGGTGTAGGATAAGGGTTAAGGATATATTTTGGGTAAGGGTTTGTATTAGGGATAGGGTTGGGGTCAGAAATTAGGGTTTATTTGGTTTTAGGTTTTAGGGTTTAAGATTTTTTTGTAAAATCTATGGTTTAGTGTTTAATGTTTGGGTTTTGGTATTTCAGGCTTGGAGTTTAGGTTAATGGTTTAGCGTTTGGGTTAGGGTTAAGGTTATAGTTATGTTAAGGATTAGGATTAGATTTAGGGTTTAGGTTTTTTTATTGTTTTATTGTTTATGGTTTAGTATTTGAGATTTAAAATCTATGGTTTAGTGTTTAATGTTTTGGTTTTCGTATTTTTTAATTATAGACATTTTAGACTTAGGGTTTAGGGTTTATGGTTAAGGATTAGGGTTAGGGTGCATGTTTTTTTTTTCTAGGTTTTAAGATTCAAGGTTTAACATTTGAGGTATAAAATCTATGGTTTAATATTTCATGTTTGGGTTTTGATATTTTGGGCTTAGGGTTTTGGATTAATGATTTAGAGTTATTGTTAGGGTTAAGGATAGGGTTAGGATTATGTCACGACCCAAAACCGAGCCGCGACTGGCACCCACATTTACCCTCCTATGTGAGCGAACCAACCAATCTAAACCTTAACATTTCAATGTATATCAACAGAAAGTAATGCGGAAGACTTAAACTCATTAATAAAAACCAATTCAATAACTACTAAAATTCAACATCTATTATTCCACAAAATCTGGAAGTCATCACCACAAGAACATCTATCCTCAAATTACTAAACTAAAAGTATCTAAGGAAACAAAAACAAGTACAAAGCTAGTCCATGCCGGAAGTTCAAGGCATCAAGACTTGAAGAAGAAGATCCAGTCCAAGCTAGAAGCATTAGCTCACCCTGAAGATCCGGTGTGACAAAGACTGGCTAGAATTACTGTTGAGTTGAAGACGACGGCATGTTTGCTGTACTCCACAAACAACAAAGAAGAAAACATAAAAGTAGGGGGTTAGTACAACCACAAGTACTTAGTAGATATCATCGGCCAACTCAAAATAGAAGATAATATATATCAAGTAATATTATAAAATCAACTATAATGCTTAACATGTAGCAACAACAAGTACTATATAATTAACAATTACCGTTAAGTTCACACATGAGGACTCAAGCCTCAATACCATACTCATTTGGGAATCGGGTTCATTAGATTGAGTATATTTATCATCTTTCAAGATTCATTATCTTTCTTCCTCTTGTGTCGGTACGTGACACTCCGATCCATATTCTACCGTGGTGTCGGAACGTGGCACTCCGATCCTCATACTATCCTGGTACCGGAACGTGGAACCCGATCCATATACTATCCTGGTGTCGGAACGTGACACTCCGATCCTCATTCTATCGTGGTACCGGAACGTGGCACCCAATCCATATACTATCCTGGTGTCGGAACGTGACACTCCGATCCTCATTCTATCCTGGTACCGGAACGTGGCACCCGATCCATATACTATCCTGGTGTCAGAACGTGACACTCCGATCCTCATTCTATCCTGGTACCGGAACGTGGCACCCGATCCCCTAATTAATCAAGCCTTCTTTTATATTAAGGCATTATCAATCTCATTATATAATTTATCAAGCCTTCTTTTATACTAAGGCATCATCAATCTCATAATATAATTTATCAAGCCTTCTTTTATTCTAAGGCATCATCATTAACAAGTGAATTAGGGTTTCTTTCAAGATTTAGGATTCAATAGCTTCATCATGCTTATTTTATCACAATTTCATAATCACAATCATGCAAGCATACAATTAAGCACATAGCAGGGTTTACAATACTATCAATACATATCATTCACTATTAAGAGTTCACTACGAATATCGTAAAAACCATAACCTACTTCCACCGAAGATTAGTATTCAAGCAAGCAAATTTTCTCCAAGCTGCGTTTCTTCTTCTCCCTCGTTCGATCCTCTCTCTCTCTGTTTGTTCTTTATACTTTCTTTATTCAAACCCTCTTTCTTTTACCCTAATTAACATATAATTAAGTGTAAGAGATAACAATAATATCGCACTAATTAACTCAAAGTTACCTCTTTTATCGCCCAAGAAATTGAGTTATTAATATAAACCCACGAAATATATAATTGTAGCAGGAATAGTCCAAAACGTCCCTTAAAAACTTAACAGAAATCCGACCCCGCCTGGGATTTACGAGACCTGTGACGGCCCGTCGTGCCTGCGATGGTCCGTCATGCAGGTTCGTTAGGGACTCGATTTCCTCAAGGAGTCTGTGACGGCCCATTGTACCTACGACAGTCCGTCCTGCACTTCCGTCACGACGTTCAGAGACTCGTTCCCTGTACCAAATTCTCAAGAGTTGAAGTGTTTTGAAACGGGGGCTCACGACGGTTCGTCGTACCTGTGACGGTCCGTCCTACAGGTCCGTCACAAAGTTCCAAGAGTCGATTTTAGTACTCAAATTTCACAATTCCTAAGTGTTTTGGAATGAGACACCCTCGACGGTCCGTCGTGCCCATGACGGTCCGTCGTGGTGTCCGTCATCTCAGCCAATTTTTTCAGAAATAAAATCTGCTGCTCAAAACGACTAAACAGGTCATTACAATAGATACCAATTTACCCATCGTTCATCCTCGAACGATAAAAAGAAGAAAAACAAGGGCGAAAAGGAGTACCTGAATCTGTAAACAGACGTGGGTATCTTTCTTGCATATCAGCCTCCTTCTCCCAAGTGGCTTCTTCTACCGGTCGATTCTTCCATTGAACTTTGATGGAATCAATCTCCCTCGACCTCAACTTGCGAACTTCTCTATCCAAAATAGCAACAGGTTCCTCTTCATAAGTCAAATTCTCATCAAGCAGAACAGAATCCCAGCGGATGATGTAGTTTCCATCTCCATGGTACCTTTTCAACATGGACACATGAAATACCGGATGCACTCCGGACAGCCCTGGAGGCAAGGCTAATTCATAAGCCACCTCCCCTACTCGCTTTAGTACTTCAAATGGTCCGATATACCTTGGACTTAGTTTACCCCTTTTTCCAAACCGCATCACCCCTTTCATGGGTGAAACCTTCAACAAGACTTGTTCACCCTCCATGAACTCTAAGTCTCTAACCTTTCGGTCTACATACTCCTTTTGCCTACTTTGCGCCGCTAGAAGCTTTTCTTGAATAGATTTCACCTTCTCCATTGAATCCCTCAACAGACCAGTACCCCAAGGTCTAACCTCAAATGCATCAAACCAACCAATGGGAGACCTACATCTCCTTCCATACAATGCTTCAAATGGAGCCATGTCAATGCTGGAGTTATAGCAATTATTATATGAAAACTCCGCTAAGGGTAAGAATTATCCCAATGACCACCAAATTCTATCACACATGCACGAAGCATATCCTCCAACTCTTGAATCGTTCGCTCAGACGGACCATCAGTGTGAGGGTGAAACGCAGTACTAAGGTCCAACCTAGTACCTAATTCCGCATGCAATGTTCTCCAAAACTTAGAAGTAAACTGCGTACCTCTATCTGATATGATGGACAGTGGAACTCCATGCAATCGAACGATTTCTGAGATGTAGATTTTGGCTAACTTCTCTACATTGTAGGTCACCTTGACCGGAATGAAATGAGCACACTTAGTTAACCTATCAACAATCACCCAAATCGAGTCATACTTACCCAATGTCTTTGGAAGACCAACCAAAAAGTCCATTGCAATTCTCTCCCACTTCCATTCAGGAATGGGCATTCTCTGAAGTGTTCCTCCGGGCCTCTAGTGTTCATACTTTACTTGCTGACAGTTTGGACATTTGGCAACAAAATCCACAATGTCACGCTTCATTCTACTCCACCAAAAGTGTTGTTGTAGGTCACGGTACATCTTGGTTGCACCAGGATGTATCGAATATCCAGAACTATGAGCCTCTGTAAGAATAGTGTGGATCAAGTCATCAACACGAGGCACACATACTCTTCCCTTAATCCTCAAAATGCCTTCATCATAAATTATTGCTTCCTTAGCCTCTCCTCGCAACACTTTATATCGGATCCGGATCAATTTCTCATCGTTAAACTGCTTTCCCTTAATCTTGTCAAGGAAGGAAGATCTTGCCTCCACACAAGCTAACAATCCTCCCTTCTCATTTATTTCTAACCTCATAAGGTCATTAGCCAGAATCTTAACCTCTCTAGCCAATGGGCGTCTAGAAACTTGCAAATGAGCTAGACTTCCCATGCTTCCGGCCTTTCTACTTAAAGCATCCGCCACAACATTCGCTTTTCCAGGATGATACAAGATAGTGATGTCGTAGTCCTTCAGTAGTTCCATCCATCTCCTCTGTCTCAAGTTCAAATCTTTTTGAGTAAAGACGTACTGTAGGCTACGATGATCCGTATAGACCTCACACTTAACCCCATACAAATAGTGTCTCCATTGCTTTAATGCAAACACTACCGCGGCCAATTCCAAATCATGAGTTGGATAGTTACGTTCATGCACCTTTAATTGTCTTGAGGCATAAGCAATCACATTCTTCTCTTGCATTAACACTGCACCCAACCCAGAATAGGATGCATCACAATACACGATGAAGTTTTTACCCTCTACTGGCAAGGTAAGAATTGGTGCAGTAGTCAACAAGGTCTTGAGCTTCTGAAAGCTTTCCTCACACTCATCCGACCATACAAATAGAACATTCTGCTTAGTCATGTTCGTTAATTGGGAAGCAATAGAAGAGAATCCCTTGACAAATCGGCGGTAGTAGCTAGCTAGACCAACAAAGCTCCTTATTTCTGACACGTTAGTAGGTCTTACCCAATTTTTCACTGTCTCAATCTTAGATGGATCCACCATCACTCCATCCATAGAAACCACGTGTCCCAAGAAGGACACTGAATCTAGCCAAAACTCACACTTGGAGAATTTGGCATAAAGCTTCTTCTTCCTCAATAACTCTAACACCATTCTCAAATGCTCCTCATGTTCTTTCTTACTCTTTGAGTATATCAGTATATCATCAATAAATACGATCACAAAGAGATCCAGATATGGCTTAAAAATCCCGTTCATCAAGCTCATAAAAGCAGCAGGGGCATTCGTAAGACCAAAATACATTACCACAAACTCGTAATGCCCATACCTAGTTCGAAAAGCAGTCTTTGGCACATCCGTTGCCCATATTTTCAATTGATGATAACCGAATCTCAATTCAATCTTAGAGAAGACACAAGCACCTTGTAACTGATCGAACAAGTCATCAATGCGAGGAATGGGATACTTGTTCTTAATAGTTACTTTGTTCAACTGCCGGTAGTCTATGCACATCCGAAAACTCCCATCCTTCTTCTTCACAAATAGCACCGGAGCACCCAAAGGAGATGCACTTGGTCTAATGAAGCCTTTGCTCAACAACTCTTGAAGTTGGGCCTTTAACTCTCTTAATTCCGTGGGAGCCATTCTATAAGGGGGTATAGAAATGGGGCCAGTACCCGGTTCAAGATCGATACAGAAGTCAATATCCCTATCCGGTGGCATACCAGGAAGATCTGCAGGGAACACATCCAAAAATTCACGAACTACCGAAACCGACTCAATTGAGGGTACTTGGGTAGTGTCATCCCTGAGATGTGCCAAGAAAGCTAAACAACCCTTACTAACCATCTTCTGAGCACGAAGAAAGGACACGATACGAACCGGATTGGAAGTGTAGTCGCCCTCTCACACTAACGGATCTGTCCCAGGCTTGGCTAACGTCACAGTTTTAGCATTACAATCCAAAATCGCAAAATTTGGAGAAAGCCAAGTCATACCCAGAATTACATCAAAGTCAACCATTTCTAAGATAACCAAATCTACATAAGTGTTGCTCCCCACAAAATTCACCAAACAAGATATATATACCTTTTCAACTATCACGGACTCGCCCACCGGAGTAGAAACACGAATAGGCATATCAAGTAATTCACAATGTAAATTAAGACCATTAGCAAATGAGGAAGATACATAATAAAATGTGGATCCGAGATCAAACAATACAGAAGCCATGCAATCACAAACCAAAAGATTACCTGTGATAACAGCATCAGATGTCTCCGCTTCAGATCTCCCAGGGAAAGCGTAACAATGGGCCCCATTACTTGTCTGTCCGTTGCCCCTACCATGTTGTGTTGTAGTGGCTCCAGTTTGCCCATCACCTCTGCCGTTTTGGTGACCACCATTACCTCGACCACCACGTCCTCCAGAATAACGGCCTCTACCATGACCACCTCTACCCCTAGCTAGTGGGGGTCTGTAACTCTGTTTTGGGCAATACCTCTTAATGTGCCCAATCTCCCCACATCCAAAACATTCTCTGGGTTCAAGCATCGGCCTCTCAGAGAAGTGTTGACCGGTCTGAGGTGGACCCCCAACTACAGTCTGTAGTGAAGACTGAATGGGTCGAACTGAGTAACCTCCGGAACTCTGTCCTCTAGAGTAAGAACCATTAAACTCACCTCCCTTTCGAAACCTTTTTGATGTCGATGTCGTGGTGAAATCATCGGGCTTCACTCCTTCCACCTCTATCACGAAGTCTACCACTTCTTGGAAGGATTTTGCCGTAGCCGCTACCTGTAAGGCCGAAATCCGCAATTCTGACCTCAACCCCTTCACAAACCGGCGAATCCGCTCTTGTGGACTGAAACAAAGTTGGGTGGCATACCTGGATAATGCCCAAAACTTAGCCTCGTATGCATTAACCGACATCCTACCTTGCTCTAGGCTCAAGAACTCATCCCTTTTCCTATCCCTCAAAGTCCGGGGGATATACTTCTCCATAAACAAGCTAGAGAATGAGTCCCAAGTCATAGGTGTTGCCTCTGTCGGTTGACACTCAACATGTGACTGCCACTACATTTTGGCGTTCCCTTGAAACTAGTAACTCAAGAACTCAACACCGAACCGTTCTACTATACCCATCTTGTGTAGTAACTCATGACAGTCAACCAGAAAATCGTAAGCATCCTCAGATTCAGCACCCTTAAATACTGGAGGTTTCAATTTCAAGAACTTACTGAAAAGTTCATGCTGATCATTTGTAATTATAGGCCCAGTAGTCAGACGAGGAAATGTGCCTATTTCCAATGAGGCATCCATGCGGGGAGCCCCAGCAGCGGCATGTCGTACCTCTAAACCGGAGGTGTTGGTGCAGAAACCAATGGAGGTGCTTGACCCTGATCAGATAACCCGCTAAGATAAGCAAGAACCTGATTGATCATCCTCGGGGTAGGTTGGGGTGGCAATTCCTCATTTTGCACTTGTTCATTCTCCCCTTCCTCACCCTCTCTTATCACCTCCTCAGTCGGTGGAGGAGTCACCGCCCTAGTATCAGATGGGCTAGGTGCTTGTCCTCTTCCTCTAGAGGACGTCCTCCCACGACCTCTTCCACGGCCTCTTGCCACTGCTCTTCCTCGAGCCACAGCCCTAGTGGGTGGCTCAGACGTTTCTTGCCTTGCCGGTGTTGGTGTTGATGTTGGCGCAGTCGTTGCTCTAGTTCTAACCATCTGCGAAATAGAGTGAAGATGGTCAAATACCAATTTGTATCACCTAGATACCAATTGGATTCAAGTAGTAGCACGAAAGAAAGAAAGAAAGAATGGAATTTTCCTAAAGTCTTATAGCCTCTCAAAGAAAAGTAAAGGCGTCCCCCTACCGTTCCTTAAGACTCTACTAGACTCGTTCTTGTGTGATGAGACCAATGAACCTAATGCTCTGATACCAAGTTTGTCATGACCCAAAACCGAGCCGCGACTGGCACCCACATTTACCCTCCTATGTGAGCGAACCAACCAATCTAAACCTTAACATTTCAATGTATATCAACAGAAAGTAATGCGGAAGACTTAACTCATTAATAAAAACCAATTCAATAACTACTAAAATTCAACATCTATTATTCCCCAAAATCAGGAAGTCATCACCACAAGAACATCTATCCTCAAATTACTAAACTAAGAGTATCTAAGAAAACAAAAACAAGTACAAAGCTAGTCCATGCCGGAAGTTCAAGGCATTAAGACTTAAAGAAGAAGATCCAGTCCAAGCTAGAAGCATTAGCTCACCCTGAAGATCCGGTCTGACTAAGACTGGCTAGAATTACTGTTGAGTTGAAGACGACGGCACGTTTGCTACACTCCACAAATAACAAAGAAGAAAACATAAAAGTAGGGGGTCAGTACAACCACAAGTACTGAGTAGATATCATCGGCCAACTCAAAATAGAAGATAATATATATCAAGTAATATTATAAAATCAACTATAATGCTTAACATGTAGCAACAACAAGTACTATATCATTAACAATTACCGTTAAGTTCAAATGAGAACTCAAGCCTCAATACCATACTCATTTGGGAATTGGGTTCATTAGATTGAGTATATTTATCATATTTCAAGATTCATTATCTTTCTTCCTCTTGTGTCGGTACGTGACACTCCAATCCATATTCTACCCTGGTGCCGGAACGTGGCACTCCGATCCTCATTCTATCCTGGTACCGGAACGTGGCACTCGATCCATATACTATCCTGGTGTCATAACGTGACACTCCGATCCTCATTCTATCCTGGTACCGGAACGTGGCACCCGATCCATATACTATCCTGGTGTCGGAACGTGACACTCCGATCCTCATTCTATCCTGGTACCGGAACGTGGCACCCGATCCATATACTATCCTGGTGTCAGAACGTGACACTCCGATCCTCATTCTATCCTGGTACCGGAACGTGGCACCCGATCCCCTAATTCATCAAGCCTTCTTTTATACTAAGGCATCATCAATCTCATTTTATAATTTATCAAGCCTTCTTTTATACTAAGGCATCATCAATCTCATTATATAATTTATCAAGCCTTCCTTTATACTAAGGCATCATCATTAACAAGTGAATTAGGGTTTCTTTCAAGATTTAGGATTCAATAGCTTCATCATGCTTATTTTATCACAATTTCATAATCACAATTATGCAAGCATACAATTAAGCACATAGCAGGGTTTACAATACTATCAATACATATCATTCACTATTAAGAGTTCACTACAAATATCGTAAAAACCATAACCTACTTCCACCGAAGATTAGTATTCAAGCAAGCAAATTTTCTCCAAGTTGCGTTTCTTCTTCTCCCTCGTTCGATCCTCTCTCTCTCTCTTTGTTCTTTCTACTTTCTTTATTCAAACACTCTTTCTTTTACCCTAATTAACATATAATTAAGTGTAAAAGATGACAATAATACCCCACTAATTAACTCAAAGTTACCTCTTTTATCCCCCAAGAAATTGAGTTATTAATATAAACCCACGAAATATATAATTGTAGCAGGAATAGTCCAAAACGTCCCTTAAAAACTTAATAGAAATCCGACCCCGCCTGGGATTTACGCGACCTGTGACGGCCCGTCGTGCCTGCGACGGTCCATCATGCAGGTTCGTCAGGGACTTGATTTCCTCAAGGAGTCTGTGACGGCCCGTCGTACCTATGACGGTCCGCCCTGCACTCCGTCATGATGTTCAGAGACTCGTTCCCTGTACCAAATTCTCAAGAGTTGAAGTGTTTTGAAACGGGTTCTCACGATGGTTCGTCGTACCTGTGACGGTCCGTCCTGCAGGTCCGTCACAAAGTTCAGAGAGTCGATTTCAGTACTCAGATTTCAGAATTCCGAAGTGTTTTGGAACGAGACACCCTCGACGGTCCGTCGTGCTCATGATGGTCCGTCGTGGTGTCCGTCATCTCAGCCAGTTTTTCCAGAAATAGAATCTGCTGCTCAAAACGGCTATATAGGTCGTTACAGATTAGGGTTAGGAACATTTTAGGTTTTTGAGTTTAGGGTTTACGATATGAGGTTTAATATTATTTGTTTAACGTTTAATGTTTGGGTTTTAGTATTTTTTTGCATGGGGTTAGGGTTTATGTTCGGATTAAGGTTTAGGTTTATTTTTAGGTTTCAAGGTTTAAGAATTTTAGTTGTAATACCTATGGTTTAGTATTGAATTTTAAGATATGTATATTTTGCTTCAGGTTTGGGTCTAGGTTAGGGTTAGGGTAAGGATTAGAGTTAGGGATAGGGATAGGGTTAAGGTTATGGATAGGGTTAGGGTTAGGGTAAAGGCTAGGGTTTAGGGTTATTGTTATGCTTTATGTTTTAGGGTTTAGTATTTTTGGTTTTCATATTTTTTGCTTCGAGTTTGGGGTAAAAGGTTTAGGGATAGGGTTTGGAATTTGGGTTTAGGGTTAGGATTAAGGATAGGTTTAGTTTTAGGGTACGATTAGAAGTAGGGTAAGGGTTAGGGATTCTGGTTTTGGACATTGGGTTGTGGGTTTGGGTGTAGGTTTTTTAGGCCTTATGATTTAATGTTTAGCATTTGAGGTTTAAAATGTGTTGTTTAGTGTTAATATTTGTATTTTGTATTTTGGTATTTGGGTTTAGGGTTTATGGTAGGGTTAGATTTAGGGATTATTTTAGGGTGAGGGTTAGGTTTTAGGTTGTTTTATTACGTTTTAGGGTTTGGGGTATTGCGTTATAATATCTATGCTTAATTTTTAAAGTTAGCGTTTTGGTATTTTAGACTTTAGGTTTCTGGTTAAGGTTAAGGATAAGGTTAGTGTTTTTGTTAAGGATAGATTTACGGTTAGGGTTTTTTTTTGGTTTTAGGTTTTGGGGTTTAGGGTTTTTGGTTTAAAATATATAGTTTTTAATATTTGGGTTTTATTATTCCGGGCTTGGGATTTTGGGTCAATTCGTTAGGGTTAACGTTAAGGTTGAGGTTAGGGTTAGGGTTTAGGTTATTTATTAGGTTTTAGGTGTTTCAGTGAAGGAATGGAAATGTAATAATTAAGGTTTAGTGTTATATTTTAGGGTTTTGGTATTTTAGGCTTTGGATTTATGGTTTAGGGCTTAGGGTTTAGGGTTAGGGTTAAGGATAGGGTAACAATTAGGGTTTGGGTTAGGTTTAGGGTAAGGGTTTAGCATTTTTTAGGTTTTAAATGTCTGGGTTTTGTATTTTGGACTTAGGATTTTTTTCGACTTAGGGTGTAGGGTTAGGGTATATGTTTTTTAAATATGGTTCAGGGTATAGCATTTGAGATTTAAAATCTTATGTTTAGTATTTAGTATTTGTGTTTTGGTGTTTTGGTCTTATGGGTTTTTGTTTATGGCTTAGAGTTAGGGTTTGGGTAAGGTTAGGGTTAGGGTTTACGGTTCTTTAGATTTTTTTGTTAGGGTATAAAATTTGAGGTTTAATATCAATGATTTACTTTTTAGTGTTTGGTTTTAGGTATTTTAGGCTTGGGATTTAGGGTTTATGGTAGCGTTAGTGTCAGAGTTAAGGTTTGGATTTAGTTTATTATTTAAGTTTTAGGGTTTAGGATTAAGGATTTGAGTTGTAATATCTATGGTTTAGTGTTTAACGTTCGGGATTTTGAATTTTTGGCTTTGAGTTTAGGTATATGATTTAGTGTTAGGGTAAAGAATAGGGTTAGGGTTAGAGTTCGTGTTAGGTTTTTTTTTTATTTGTTTTTGGTTTTTTGGGGTTAGGATTTTAGGTTTTAAATATATGGTTTAGTGTTTAACGTTTCTATTTTGGTATTTTCAGCTTTGGGTTTTGGGTTAATGGTTTAGAGTAAGGAATATGGTTAAATTAAGGGTTAGGGTTTGGGTTAAGGTAAGGGTTTTTTTTATTTTTTTAAATTTTTTGGTTTTGTGGTTTTGTATTAGATATCTATAATATATGGTTTAATGTTTAATGTTTGGGTTTTTGTATTTCGGACATAGGATTTTTTTCTTGGACTTAGGTTTTAAGGTTTAGGTTAGGGTTAGGGTTAGGGTTAGGATTAGGGTTAGGGTGTAGAGTCTTTTTGTAGGTTTAATGGATCAGGATTTAGCCTTTGTGGTTTAAAATTTATTGCTTAGTATTTAATGTTTGGGTTTTGATATTTTGGGCGTTGGGTTTCGGGCTTATGGTTTAGAATTAGGGCCAAGGTTAAAGTTAATTTTTTTTTAAGTTTTAGAGTTTAGGATTTAGATTTGACGTTTAATATAAATTGTTTAATGTTTAATATTTTGGTTTTGGAATTTTGGCCTTGGGCTTTAGGATTTATTGTAGGGTTAGGACTTAGGTAGTTTTTAAGGTTAGTGTTTGGGGTTAAGGATTCAAGTTGTAATATCTATTGTTTAGTGTTCAATATTAGTATTTTGGTATTTTTTTTCATTGGAGTTAGGGTTTAGTGTTTAGGGTTAGGGTTAATGATAGGGTTAGGGTTACTGTTCATGTTGAACAATGCATCACCAACCCAATTTTCTTCCTTATAGACATGTATGCATTTGAAATTTTGGGTATGGATGATCAAGTTTTGCAGCCTGGCTAAGTGAATTATGAATTTCCATTGAGTGGTTGCCTGTTGGTTTATCCATCTCACAACAAGCTGTGAATCCAGTTCCAAAATAATGTTCCTGTATCCCAACTCCAAAGCCCATGTAAGACAAAAAATAGCTGCCTCACTCTCTGCTTTATTGTTTGTTCCTTCCCCAAGAGTTTCTACAAATGCCATCAGCAGTTGGCACGTTTTATCCCTCAAAATATCTCCATCCCCTAGCCTCCCCGGATTGTCAACATCACTGCCATCAATATTGATTTTTATCCACTGATCTGTGGGTTTGTTCCAAGGTACCATTCTTACCTTGGTGTCTTGGATACATGATTCACATTTCTAGATTAATTCTGTCCATTTGGCTTGCTAGCTGATATGGGGAAATTCTATGCTCAACATCTTGTAGGTGTCTTTGTAAATTGCATATTTGACCGTGCTGATATTTATTGTTATACCCCCACATTTGACCGTGCATCTGTTCTTCCATAGATTCCAGCATATAAAGATAGGGCTGGCCTGTAAAATCATCTTGTGGGCTGCATGGTTTCCCTTTGCTGTCCACCAATGTTGAAGTTGTTGCTGCAGTAAATGGCAGCCTTGTTTAATCCCTGTTGTGGTTGCAAAATTTCTCCACACTTTGGCTGCAAACTGGCATGAGATCAAGATGTGTTGAATGCTGTCCATACCTGCATTATAAAAACAATAAAACACTTTGATGGCTCAATGCCAAAATTAGTTAGTTTGTCATTAGTGGGGAGTTTACCGTTTAGGGTCATCCAAGTAGAAAAGAAACTTTAAAGGGGATGTTTTTATTCCATAACATTGAGTTGTAGTGCTTCTTCTCCCTTTATTCCCTGATCTCCTTCCAAGCTGAAGAACAAGTGAAGTTGCCTTGGATATTGAGTTTCCAGATTGCCAGATTAGTGAGGTGTTGTTTGGGAGGAATTTGTGTTCTAATGATGTTGGAAAATTGGTTGGCTGCAGACTGTTTTATCAACTTTTTCCATTCCATTTCCTTCCTTCCCAGAAATCTGCCACTGTTGCATTATTGAGTCTGTTACTATTGCTGGAAAATTGTGCAAGTGGACCCTCTCAAAGCCAATTATCCCAAAAAAAGAGCAATTTCCAGCCTGGAGCTTCCATTGGATGTGTTGTTCCACCTGCTTTCTTTTCATAAGCATGTTCTTCCTTTCAAAGAATCTCATGTATTCCTTTTTTTCTAACAGGATTGGATCTTTGGCAATAGTTTGCTTTCAAGAATTCACCCCAAAATGTTTGTTTGGTTTTGAAAATCCACCATTGTTTGAATATGAAGGTCATACCTATATCTTTTAAACTTCGCATGCCTATTCCCCCTTCCTCATACTGAAAGCTAAAATTCTTCAATGATTCCAAGTGGTATCTCTTTTTCCCATTCCACCATCCCCAAAAGAAGTCTGCCATTAACATTTGGACCTGTTTAAGCACAGAGGATGGAGGAGTTACTGCAGACAATAAATGTATGGGTATTGCCTGTAAAATATGCTTTGTGAGGACTGCTTTCCCTCCATAACTAAGTTGTTTGTTTTGCCATCCTATAATCCTGCATACAACTTTTTTAACAAGATCAGAAAAATAAATAATCCTAGGCCTACCAAAAAATAAAGGGCAGCCTGGGTAGGTGAGGGGACCCTGTGTTTGTTTGAATCCTGTGAATCTTTTATTCTATCTCTTGTGCTATTGAAAGCATTAGAGTGTAGCATAAAGTGACTCTTGTCTTTATTGATGAGCTATCAAGAAGTCTCTTCATACTCCTTTAATGTTTTCATTAGAAGCTTCAAGGTTTTGTGCCTTCCAAAGGTGAAGAGTATTATATCATCAACAAAGCTCAAGTGATTTACTTGAGTTCCACTCCTTTCCATGAAGAAGCCATGACAGTCCGGATGAGCATGTAGCTTGTTAAGGGACCTTGATAACACTTCTGTACCTAAAATAAATAGGGCAAGAGATTGGGGTTCACCTTGTTTGAGGCCTCTTATACAGTGAAAGAACCCATACCTCTTACCATTGACAATGATAGAATACCAATTGTTGTCCATTATTCTCCATACCTTATCTATGAACCTTTCTTCAAACCCCATTTTCCTTAGAACCAAACAAATGTATGACCAAGAAACCTTGACATATGCCTTTGCCATGTATAGGTTTATGATGGCATTACTCCCACCATTGGGTTTCTTGATATGGTGGATGATTTCCTGAGCAAGCATAATATTCTCAGAAATATTTCTACCCTTAACAAACCCGGATTGATTCGGAGAAATCAAGAAAGGGAGAATAGGGCTAATTCTGATACTAACTATTTTAGAAAAATCATGCTAGTGACATTACTCAGACATATAACCTGAACTCAGTTAACTTTTTTTGATTACTAACTTTAAGGAGCATGACAATACAAGAATAAGAGAAATATTTAGGAATCATCTACCCACTAATGATGGCCTTAGCAACTCCCAGTATATCATCCTTGATAATTTTCCAACATTTCTGAAAGAAGTGACCAATCATACCATCTAGACAAGCTGCAGAGTTAGGATTCACGGAGAAAATCACACTTTAAGATCCTCCTTATTGGGTAAACAGGTAAGATGGTTATTTTGTTCTTGGCTTACCATTCTTGGAATGTATTCCAAAGTATTTTCATTGATAAGATTTTCCTCACCTTTAATGATTTCCTCAAAATGAGCACAAAGCAGTCTGCGCAATCTCCTCCTCATCTTGTACCCATTCCCCCTCTTCATTTATAATCTTATGCACAAATTATTTCGTTCTTCTTCCTCTTATAATGGAATGGATGTATTTAGAATCTGTGTCACCATCTTTGAACCACTTTAGTTGGGCTTTCTCTTTCAAAATACTATCCTCCAACTTCAGGAATTTGATTTAATTAACATTAATTTCATGTAAGGTACTTCTGTTTGCATCATTTTGATTAGTAATGTAATCCTCCCCTGCCTTGTGAACCTATTCCTCATACATTTTGACACTCTGAAAAATATCCTTAAACTCTTCTTTTGACCAAGAACTGAGTGTGTTGGCCAACCTCTTCAAATTCTGATGAAATTTCCACATACCAGTACCATCCACCTCTCTATCTCAACATGTCTGCACAATTTCCATAAAATGAGGGTTGTACGCCCAATAATTGAGGAAATTAATGTACTTGGTGTGATTTCAATCTTGGGAAATCATTTCCATTAACAGAGGACAGTAATCTAAGCCAGTAGAAGACAGATGAGTGATAGTGGTTTGAGTCATACTTTCAAGCCAAGATTCATTAACTATAGCCATGTCATGTCTCTTCTAGATTTTGTGGTTAATACTCTCTTATTGGACAATGTGAATTTGTGGCCACTGAATCGAATGTCCACAAGTCCACATGCTTCAATAACTGCTATAAAATCCATGCTTTTCCTCATATTGTAAGGTGCCCCTCCTAGTTTTTCCTCTATTGCAGTTATAACATTAAAGTCACCTATTGCAACCCACGGTTTCGTATCCTCATTAGCCTGCTGAAGCATCTTGTCCCAAAGAGGTCTCCTCAGTTAATCCTTACACTTTGCATAAACAAAAGTAGTAATGAACTAACTCTGTAGCTCATTGTTCTTTATATCACAATTGATTTGCTGTTCATATTCATCAAGAATGTTACAGTCCACATCAATGCTCCAAAAAACCCAAATCTTGCCAATACAGTTACTTGTTGAATTTTCCATATTCAATTGAACCTTGAGTGATTCCTCTCAATAATATTTTCCATGTTGCACTATGTTACTTACGGATGTATGCATGAAGTCCGGGATAACTTTGGGTTGAACACCCATCCGAACATATAGGGTCAATAGTTCAGCATTTAGGCCGTAACATTTAGCAACCAAAAATATTTCACACAACAATTGCTCTCCGAACCATGATAGATAGTCTCCTAATTCTATACATGAATACTATCTGAGAAAGGTTTCAAGATAGTAATGATTGATAATTGGTTGAGTTTCCTGAGCATTTTGAGTCTCTCCAACACCCCTTGGGTGTTGATCCCTCTCACATTCGAAATGATTGTACTAATTATTGGGAAGAAGTAGAAGAGAATAACCTAGTATTTGGTCTGCAAATTGTGACAGTGTTGATGTCTTGATTCTTGAAAAGAAACTTTGCATGTTTGAATCCCCTTGAAGATAACCCTGGCTTTTTTGACACCTATTTAAGCTCATCTTCTAAAATTTGATCATTCGAAGGACTAAAGGCTTTAATAAAAGACTCACTATTCTCATCCTCATTATCTGGATCCTCTTGAGACTGGTTGTCTCTATCCAATTCATTTCACAAAATATTAACAGCATACTCATCAATCAAAGGTATAGTATTAAGTTGACATAATTGTGTTCTCTTATCAGGTGGTTTTGTGGGAGGAGGAGTCATGAATCTAGTCTCAAAAGGTAAAATGTCTAGATCCTAGATGTAATTAATCATTACAAATTTTTTGCATGGTTCCTCCCCTTTTCCCAGAGATTTTGTCCTCCTCACTGTTCTTTGGCATACTTTGCCTCCTCTTAGCCGCATCCCTTTTTTGTTTACTTGGGTTGTTTTTCCTCTTGGAGGTGTTTTCAAGAGTACCATTGTCAATTTTGTTCCCTTTATCATTTGTCTTGGTACCCTTGTCCTTTACTTCCCCATCTTCATTTGTGTCTTGTTGTTTTTCCCTATTATTTTCTGATTTTTGCAGTATGGACCTGTTATAAATTCTGTTGTGATTACTTTTGAATATTATTATTCGTAGTACTATCAGAGGATCTAAAGTCTGGTCTAAGGTCAGGTTTCACCCCTTAATGCATAACATGAGGCAAACTCTCCCCTTTGGTGCCCCTTTCCT
The DNA here is from genome assembly GCA_027704805.1 of Solanum corneliomulleri. NCBI lineage: Eukaryota > Viridiplantae > Streptophyta > Magnoliopsida > Solanales > Solanaceae > Solanum > Solanum corneliomulleri. The sequence continues at coordinate 16,442,551 of JAKWIY010003060.1, read as the reverse complement.
GCAGGTTAGTAAGTTCCTCCTAACTTCCCCCTTCCATACCTCTAAGCACTTCTTCATTCACACTAAAAACATCAAAAGAGTTGAATTGCATAGCTATGATACCTTATTTTTGTAGTGTAGGATTCTGATCAACTGTTTCTGTGTTCCTGCTGCTTCTGTTTGTATTTCCTTGTGAGGATGGCTTGTTCCTGTCTAGTTGCTCTTCTTGATTTCCAGCATGAGGTTCCTGCATACACAATTTACTAGCAAGAATATATTGAATATTATAGAAATTACCTGTTTGCTGAGATGTGTTCTGCATTTGCTCCTCTGCTGGCTGATTAGAGTTATGAACTAGTTTCCGTGCAGCCTTATTGGTTTTCTCCTCCTGTGTTGTAAAGTTTTTACTCCTCCGTGCGTGCAATTCTTCTTCTTTTTGTTGTTATGTTTGTTTCTGCTTTCTCTATCATTGTTGTTTTGTTTTCTTTTTTCCTTATTCTCTTTGGATTGTGCTTGAACATCATCCTTCCCCTTTTGATTTTGTTGTTCCCTGCTTTTGTTTTTTACTCCTTTTCCTTTTCCATCCGTTGTCTGTAATCATCATCTCTTATATTTGCTTTGAATTCCTATATGTCATGTCCTTGATGTCTGCAATACTCACGGTAAAGTGGGATATTTTTATACTCTAAAGGATGCCAAATCCCTACAGTATCATCCTCATTGTCTAAGCCAATCAACATATGTCTTGGCCAGGGTTTAGTCAAGTCAATCTGCATTTTCACTTTTGCCATACCTGTTTTCGTTCTTGTAATAGAGGAAGTGTCTAACTACAACGCTTTGCCTATATTTTCTAAGAGAGGGATAAGGAAGGGCTTGTTGAAGCATTGCCATGGCACCCCTGGTAAGAGAATCCAAACTGGAACTATGGGAGTTTCTTCCTCAGGTGTAAAGAAAGGTGTCCCATCTTGTAATCTCATAAGTTTACCCTCAATGGTCATCCTTTGTTGAGTCAAAACAGTGTTGTACTCTAACTCATTTTGAAGATAAATAAACACATGCCTAGAATTATAGTGAGCTCTACTAACCCCCCCCCCCCCACATAGCTGGGTTTGTTCAATAAAGCTCTTCCCGATGAGCTCCATTTTAGGCATTTTTACACTGAACTTCCCCACCGAAGTATACTTACAATCCATTGCTAAAATATGAACAAAGTCATACATGTCAAAGATGACTGTAGGCTTTCCTTGCTTTGTAGTTTGTTTAGGAGGATTTTTGAGTACTATGGTGGGCTCTTGGGCAGCATGAATGTGTCTCAACCTTGCTGCCAAAGTCTAAAACCACCGTATAGGGAGCAGGTTCTGGGATTTTTTCATGTTGGCTGTTTTGATGTCTTTTGGGAAGATTGTTTTCTATAATTTTTTTAAAGGGAGGTAGGCTGGGAATTACTTTTCTGAGGAGGATTTTGTTTATCAAAATTGCTAGATTTTTTTGGATGTTCTCTATGTTAATTGGGTTGACCTTTATCCCCCCCCATTACTCTGATTTGCTTGTCCCTGATCACTCTCGTTTTTCCACTGATTTTGCTCATTTTGAATTCTAGATTTATTAGCTATATTTTTATATATTATATTAGCAGAATCATCAGCTACATTTCCTATGTCATTTTCATGCACATGGCCAACAGTAGAATAATTTGAATTCTGAATTAGTTTATGGTTGGGTTGTGAATACTTATCTGATTGTTGTTTCTTGTACCTTTGGACATTGTCCTCCTGTTTTTGCTGTTGTATCTTAGCTTGCATACCTGATTGTTGCTTCCTCTATTCTTGCATACCAGTTTGTTGTTGTTTCAGTATGTTCATCTCCGTGCCATGATCATTGGAATCATCTTGCTTACCTGCCTGAGAATGATCTTGCTTTGTTATTGTGTTCTCAATTGCCTTTACTCAAAATGAGTATTGCAAGGAATTTTCCACTTGAATCACTTCTCTTGGCTGTGTTGCTGATGTGCCTTGTTGAATGTTGTTGGCATCCCCAGCTGTGCCTCTTTCAATCATTTCCCCATGTTCAATTTTCTACTTGTGATCATATAATTTCCAATAGGATTATAGTCTTGTAGAATTTGATTGAGTATGTTAGTGGTATGCACGACTTCATGGTATGCACGACTTGATTCTCAGACTCTACTTCATTTACCCCATCTTCAACCATTTCCGTTTGACTGATATTTGAGCCACCAGAATTCTTGTCTCCGGTAACCGGGTCGTCTTTTGGGGTGGAAAGTGATTCATTAGAGGATAGTTTCCAAGAGGAATAAAACAAGTAGGTATCTCACATCGGTTAAGCTAGGAAGTTGATCGATTTTGAGAGCGATTTTCAACGTTTATTGCGACTTCCCAGAGCCGAAGATCTTGTCGCCAGTGACCTGAGTATCCATTGGGGCTGAATTTATGGTGGGAGGTGCGCTTTTCCAAGGGGCACAAACCCAGTATGTATTTAACATTGAATTAGTTTGGTAGACGATCGAATTTGAGATCGAATTTAGCGAGTCTCTTTGCAACTTCCCCTAAAGTCGCCTTTTTATTTCTCTCAATAGGCACGGTCAAATTACCTGATTTTTCTGTACGTTGTTTACATTGTTGAGGAGAATCATCCCATATATCCCTATCTTCTTGGTCTAGTCTGTTGGATTCAGGGGAAATATTTTCGCGATTTTCTGCCATTTCCCTCTTGGAGTTCGCACAATTCATCACTTTATTCAAAGGAGAATTCCAAGAGTTGTGAGATGAATTAGAGGGTTATTTTTGTTGTACTATTTACGTCTCCTTCGTGGGCTTCTATTAGCGTTTGTCCAGCGACCAGTAGGCAGCCTCCGGCGGCTCATGCGCCGTCTTATTTGGCTGAACTAGCGTTGGAGTCAGCACAGTTGTATTTTCCTAGAGAGCATGCATGTAGTTAGAGAAATTAGAGAGAGAGAGAGAAAATTTAGCAAATGGGGAAGCGATGTATTATTTTTGGCTTGGGGTTCCGAAAAATGGTTTATGGTTAGGTTTAAGGTTATGGTTAGGGTTAGTGCTTGGGTTAGGGTGTAGGCTTTTTTTATGTTTTAGGGTTTGTGGTTAAGAACTTGAGGCTTAATATTGTTTGTTTAGTGTTCAATGTCTAGTTTTTCATTATTTGGACTTTGGTTTTATTTTGACTTGGGGTTTAGGGTTAGGGTATAGTTTTATTTAATATGTTTTTTTTGGTCTTAGGGTTTAGGGTTAGGGTGTAGGTTTTATTTAAGTTTCATGATTCAAGGTTAAGCATTTGAGGTTTAAAATCTATTGTTTAGTATTTAATATTTGAGTTTTTGTATTTTGGGCTTAGGGTGTTGGGTTTATGGTTTAGAGTTAGGGTTAGTGTTAAGGTTATGGTTACGGTTTTGGATTGTTTTGAATTTTGGGCTTAAGGTGTAGAATTTGAGGTTTAGTATCAATTGTTTAGTCTTTATTTTTTGGGTTATGGTTTTTTAGGCTTGGGGTTTAGGGTTTATGGTAAGGTTAGGGTTTGGGTTAATGTTACAGTTAGGGTTAGAATTTAGGTTGTTTTTAGTTTTTAGTGTTTGCGCTTAAAGATTTTTGTTGTAATATCTATTTTTAGTGTTTCACATTAGGGTTTTGGTATTTTTTTGCTTTGAGTTTAGGGTATATGTTTTAGGGTTAGGGTTAAAGATAGGTTTCGGGTTAGGATTCGTGTTAGGGATAGGGTTAGGGTTATGTTTTAGGGTTTTTTTTTGGTTTTAGCTTTAGTGTTTAGGATCCTTTGTTTAAAATCTATGGTTTAGTGTTTAATGTTAGGGTTTTGGTATTTCGGTCTTGGGTTTTAGGGTTAATTATTTAGAGTAAGGATTACGGTTAAGGTTAGGGTTATATTCTTGATTAGGCTTTAGGTTTTTTTATGTATTAGGGTTTATGGTTTATTATTTGAGATTTAAAATCTATGGTTTAGTATTTAATGTTTTGGTTTTCATATTTTGTAATTAGGGTTTGTTTGGACTTGGGTTTAGGGTTAAGGTTAGAGAAAGGATTAGTAATAGGGTGTAGGTTTTTTTAGATTTTATGTTGTAATGTTTAGCATATGAGGTTTAAAATTTATGGTTTAGTATTTAAAGTTTGGGTTTTGATATTTTTGGCTTAGGATTTTGGGTTTATGATTTAGAGTTATTGTTAAGGTTAAGGTTAGGGTTAGGGCCTTTTTGTGTGTGTGGTTTTTGAGTTTAGGGTTTAAGATTTGAGGTTTAATATCAATGGTTTAATGTTTGAGTTTTGGTACTTTTGACTTGGGGGTTAAAGGAGATAACCTTGAAATAAATAGTGGGTTATTTTATCATCTTTTATACTTAATTATATGCTAATTAGGGTAAAATAAGAAGGGTTTGGAATAAGAAAAATAGAAAGAACAGAGGGAAAAGGGAGAAACGAACGAACGAGAGAGAGAAGAAGAACGCAGCTTTGGGAAAGTAGATTGCTTGATCACAATTCTTCGGTGGAGGTAGGTTATGGTTTACACTATCTCATAGTAAACTCTTAATAGCGAATGATATGTGTTGAGTAGTATTATAAAGTCTTCTATATGCTTAATTGTGTGCTTGCATGATTGATTATGTAATTGTAATAAATTCGGAAGCTGAGGCTATGAATCTTAAATCTTAAATTTACTTTGTTAATGAGGATGCCTTGGTATAAAAGAAGGCTTGATGAACTAAAGTAATGTGATTAGAGGATCGGGTGTCACGTTCCGACACCAGGATAGTATATGGATCGGAGTGTCACGTTCCGACACCAGGATAGTATATGGATCGGAGTGTCACGTTCCGACACCAGGATAGTAGTAGTGGAGTGGAGTGTCACGTACCGACACAAGAGGAATAAAGATAATGAATCTTGAAATATGATAATATACTAAATATTAAAGAACTAATTCCCAAATGAGTATGATGGGGAGGCTTGAGTCCCCATTGATGTGCTTGATGTTGTGGCCAATGGTTATGGTATTTGTTGTTATCACCTGTTGAGTAAATTAGCTTATTTTATGTTACTATCTGATATATATTGCTTTCTATTTTGAGTTGGCCGATGAATCCTACTCAGTACTTGTGCCTTGTACTGACCCCTACTTGTATTTGTTTTTCTTCGTTAATTGTGGAGTGCAGCAAACGTGCCATCGTCGTCAACTCAACCGCAACTCTAGCCAGTCTTCATCACGCCAGATTTGAGGGTGAGCTATTGCTTCTATGCTTGGACTGGATCTTCTTCTTCATGTCTTGATGCCTTAAAATTCCGGCATGGACTAGCTGTTTATTTGTTTTAGCTTCTTAGACATTCTTAGATTTAGTAATTTGAGGATAGATGTTCTTGTGGTGATGACTTCCAGATTTTGGAATAAAAGTGTTTGAGTTTTTAAAAGTTATTTAATCGACTTTCATTAATGAGTTTTAAGTCTTCCGCAGTATATTTTGTTCATTATGGTTGAAATGTTGGGGTTTAGATTGGTTGGTTCGCTCACAGAGTAGGATAAGTGTGGGTGCCACTCGCGGCTCGTTTTAGGTCGTGACAGGTTTAGGGGTATTGTTAGGTTATAGGTTTTGGGGTTTAGGATTTTTGGTTAATAATCTATTGTTTAGTGTTGAATTTAATGGTTTTTTTTGTTCGAGTTTGGGGTTTAAGGTTTAGGGATAGGTTTTGGGATTTAGCGTTTAGGCTTAGGGTTAAGGATATGGTTAGTTTTAGGGTTCGGTTAGGGATTGGGTTACGATTAGGGTCTAGGGTGCTGTTGATGTTTTATTTTTGGGGTTAGGGATTTTTGGTTTAAAATATATGGTTTACTGTTTAATGTTTAGGGTTTAAGGTATAGGGTTCGGGTTAGGGTTAGGATTAAGGTTAGGGTGTAGGTTTTTTTTAGGTTTTATTATTTAGGGTTTAACATTTGAGGTCTAAATATATGATTTATTATTTGATATTAGGGTTTAAATATTTTGGGCTTAGGGTTTCGAGTTTATGGTTTTGGGTTAGGGTTAGGATGAAGGTTATTGTTATAGTTGGTGTTAGGGTTTTATATTTTACTATATTTTTGGATTTAGGGTTTAGGATTTTTAGGTTTAATATCAATTATTTAGTGTTTAATTTTTGGATTTGTTTATTTTGAGCGTTGGGTTTAGGATTTGTGGTAGGATTAGGTTTAGGGTTAATGTTAGCTGTTAGGGTTAAGGTTTAGATTATTTTTGAGGTTGTAGAGTTTGGGTTAATGATTTGAGTTTTAATATCTACGGTTTAGTGATCAATGTTAGGGTTTTGATATTTTTGACTTTTGATATAGGGTTTAGGGTTTAGGTTTAAGGTTAAGGATAAGGTTAGGGTTAGGGTTCATGTTAGAGAGAGGGCTAGGGTTAGGGTTTAGTTTTTTTTAGGTTTAGGTTTTGGGGTTAGTGATTTTTGATTTAATTAATTGTTTAATGTTTGGGTTTTGGTGTTTTGGGCTTGGGGTAAAGGTTTAGGGTAATGATTTGGGTTAAAGTTAGGGTTAGAGTTTGATTTAGGGTTAGGGTTAGGGTTTAGGTGTTTTTTTATGTGTTTTTGGATTGTGGTTTAGTATTTGATGTCTAAAATCTATGGTTTACTGTTTAGTTTTTATGTTTTTGTATTTTGGACTAAGGCTTTTTTTGGGCATAGGGTTTAGGGTTAGGGGGCAGGTTTTTGTTAGGTTTTATGATCGAGTGTTTAGCATTTGAGGTTTGAACTCTGTTGTCTCGTGTTTATATTTGAGTTTTGGTATTTATAGCTTCGGGTTAAGGGTTTATGGAAGGGTTAGTGTTAGGGCTAATGTTAGGCTTAGGATTAGTTTTAGGTTCTTTTTTTAGTTTTAGGGTTTGGGATTATTGCGTTATAATATCTATGGTTTAGTGTTTAATATTAGGTGTTGTTATTTTGGGCTTTGGATTTTGGGTTGAGGTTAAGGAAAGGGTTAGTGTTAGTGCTAGGGACAGGGTTAGGGTTAGGGTTTAGTTTTTTTTTTAGGTTGTAGCTTTTGGGATTTAGGATTTTTGGTTTCAAATCTTATTTTTAGTGTTCAATATTTAGGTTTTATTATTTTGGCCTTGGGATTATGGGTTAATTGCTTAGTGTTAGGGTTACGGTTAAGGTTAGGTTTAGGGTTAGGTTTTTATTTTGGTTTTACGGTTTTGGTTAATCATTAGAATGGTAATATATAAGGTTTAGTGTTCAATTTTAGTGTTTTGGAATTTTGGTCTTTAGGTTTATGCTTTAGGTTTTTAGGGTTTAGGGTTAGGGTTTAGGATAGGGTAAGGGTTAGTTTTTGGGTTATGGTTATGGTTAAGGTTTAGGTTTTATAGGTTTTAGGGTATGTGGTTTAGGATTTGAGGTTTAATATCTATGGTTTAGTGTTTAATGTCTGTTTTTTTGTATTTTGGACTTGGTGGTTTTTTGGACTTAGGGTTTATGGTAAGGGTAAATGTTTTCAATATGGTTCATGGTTTAGCATTTGAGATTTAAAATATTTTCATTAGTAGTAATGTTTGGATTTTTGTATTTTGGGCATACGGTTTTGAGTTAAGATTAGGGTTAAGGTGATGGTTACGGTAAGGGATAGGGTTTCGGGTTCTTTTAGATTTTTGGGTTTAGGGTGTAAAAATTGAGGTTTAGTATCAACGTTTTAGTATTAATTGTTTGGGTTTAGGTATTTTGGGCTTTGGGTTTACGGTTTATGGTAGGGTTAGGGTTGGTGTTAAGGTTGTGATTAAGATTGTTTTTAAAATTTAGAATTTGGGAATAAGGATTTTATTTGTCATATATATTATTTAGTGTTTAACTTTAGAATTTTGGTATTTTTGTCTTTGAGTTTAGGTATAGAGTTTATTGTAACGTTAAGGATAGGGTTAGGGTAAGAGTTTGTGTTATGAATAAGGTTAGGGTTAGTGTTTTGGGCTTTTTTTGGATTTTGGTTTTTGGCTTTTGGTTTTTGGGGTTTAGGATTTTAGGTTTTAAATCTATGGTTAGTGTTTAATGTTTGGGTTTTGGTATTATTTGCTTGGGATTTTGGGTTAATGGTTTAAAGTTAGGGTTAGGGTTAAAGTAGGGTTAGGGTTACGATTTAGTCTTTTTTTAGATTTTAGGGTTTGTGGTTTAGGATTTGATATCTCAAATCTATGATTTAGTGTTTAATGTTTGTATATTCGTATTTTGGACTTGGGATTTTTATTGACTTTGGTTTTAGGGTTTAGGGTTAGGGTTAGGGTTAGGACTAGGGTTAGGGTGTAGCGTTTTCTTGTTTTGTTTAATGGCTCAGGATTTAGCCTTTGAGGTATAAAATCTATTGTTACGTATTAAATGATTGGGTTTTGATATATTGGGCTTAGGGTTTCGGGTTTATGGTTTGGAATTAGGGTTAGGGTTCGTATTTGTTTTAGGTTTTCGGGTTTAGGTTATAGGATTGAGGTTTAATATCATTTGTTTAATGTTTGGGTTTTTGTATTTTTGTCTTAGGGTTTAGGATTTATGATAGAGTCAGGGTTTAGGTAGTTTATAGGTTTTAGGATTTGGAGTTAAGGATTTAATTTGTAATATCTATGGTTTAGGTTTCAATGTTAGAGTTTTTTGTATTTTGGGCTTTGGATTTAGGGTTTAGGCTTTAGGGTTAGGGTAAAGGATAGGGTCAGGGTTAGGGTTGTTGTTAGGGTTATGGTTAGGGTTAGGGTTAGGTTTAGGGTTTGGGCGTTTTAGGTATTACGTTTTGTGGTTTAGGATTTGAGGTTTAAAATCTATGATTTAGTGTTTAATGTTTTGATTTTTTCGTATTTTGGACTTAGGATTTTCTTTAGTGTTAGGATTTAGGGTTTAAGGTATTGAATTAGGGTAAGCGTGTAGGTTTTTTTTATGCCGATATGGTTCATGGCCTAGAATTTGGCCTAGTATTTAATGTTAGGGTTTTGGTATTTTGGGCTTAAAGTTTTGGGTCTATGTTTAGAGTTAAGGTTAGAGTTAAGGTTAGAATACAGTTTGGGGTTAGGGTTTTGTTTTTCTTCATTTTTTTTGTTTAGGATGTTGGATTTGATGTTTGATATCAATGGTTTAGTGTTTAATGTTTTGATTTTTGTCTTTTAGGCTTAGAGACTAGATTTATGATAGGGTTAAGGTTTAGGTTGTTTTTTGGTTTTAGGGTTTGGGGTTAAGGATTTGAGTTGTAATATATATGGTTCAGTATTAAGTTTTAGGGTTTCGGTATTTTGTGCTTTTTTATTTAGGGTTTAGGGTTTAGGGTTAAGGTTAAGGAAATGGTTAGGGTTAGGGTTAGGGTTAGGGATAGTGTTCAGGTTAGGGTTTAGTTTTTTTTAAATTTTAGGTTTTGGGGATTAAGATTTTAGATTTAAAATATACTGTTTAGTGTTTATGGTTTTTGTTTAGGTATTTTGGCCTTTCTTTATTTTGGAATTAGGGTTTATGGTTTAGGGTACAGGGTATAGGGTATAGGGTTAGGGTTAGGATTAGGAGTTGGGTTAGGTTGTTGCTTTTTTATGTTTTATGGTTTAGAGTTTATCATTTGAGGTTTGAAATCTATGGTTTAATATTTAATGTTTGTGTTTTTACATTTTGGGCTTAGGGTTTCGGGTATTAGGTTAAGGGTTAGGGTTTGGGTTAAGTTTAGGGACAGGGTTAAATCTAGGGTTTTTGGTTCTCTTTGGTTTTTGGGTTTGATTAATGATTTGAGCTTTAATATTAATTGTTTAGTATTTAATGTTTTGATTTTTGTATTTTGGACTTTGTGTTAAGGATTTATGGTAGGGTTAGGGTTTAGAGTTTAGGTTGTTTTTTAGGTTTTAGTGTATGGGGTTAAGGATTTGAGTTGTAATATATATGGTTTAGTGTTCAATGTTAGGGTTTTCATATATTGGGCTTAAGGTTTAGGGTTAAGGATTTAGGATTTAGGGTTAGGGTTAGGGTTAAGGATATGGTTAGGGTTAGGGTTAGGTTTCGTGTTAAGAATAGGGATAGGGTTAGGGGTTAGTTTTTTTTTTTTTTGTTTTAGGTTTTGGGGTTTAGGATTTTTAGCTTAAAATCTATAGTTTAGTATTTAAGGTTTGCGATTTTGTATTAGTATTTGAGTTGTAATATATATGGTTTAGTCTTCAATGTTAGGGTTTTCGTATTTTGGGCTTTGGGTTTTGGGTTAAGGTTTTAGGGTTTAGGTTAAGGGTTAAGGATTTAGGGTTAGGGTTAGGGTTCGTGTTAGGAATAGGGATAGTGTTATGATTTTTTTTAGGTTTTAGATTTTGGGGTTAAGGATTTTAAGTTTAAAATCTATGGTTTAGTATTTAATGTTTGCAATTTTGTATTTTGCTCTTGGGTTTTTGGGATAATGGTTTATGGTTAGGTTTAATGTTAAGATTAGGGTTAGTGCTTGGGTTAAGGTGTAGGTCTTTTTTAGGTTTTTGGGTTTGTGGTTTAGGTTTTAAGGTTTAAATCTTAGGTTATGTTTTCCATGTCTGTTTTTTCATTATTTGAACATTGTTTTTTTGTGGAATTAAGGTTTAGGGTTAGGGTGTAGGTTTTTAAATATGTTTTTTTGACATAGGGTTTAGGGTTAGGGTGTACGTTTTTTTTAGGTTTTATGATTCATGGTTTAATATTTGAGGTTACAAATCTATTGTTTATTATTGAACGTTTGATTTTGGTATTTTGGGTTTAGGGTTTCGGGTTTATGGTTTAGTGTTAGGCTTAGGATTTAAGGTTAGGCTTAGTCTTAGGGTTAGGGTTTTGGGTTTTAATAAATTTTTGGCTTTACGGAGTTGAAGTTTAGGTTTGATATTAATGGTTTAGTGTTTATTGTTTGGGTTATGGTATTTTAGTTTGGGGTTTAGGGTTTATAGTAGGGTTAGGTTTAGGGGTAATATAATGGTTAGGGTTAGGATTTAGGTTGTTTTTTTGGTTTTAGGGTTTGAGCTTAAGGATTTGAGTTGTAATATCTATTATTTAGTGTTTAACATTAGGGTTTTGGTACTTTTAGCTTTGTGTTTAGGATATTGGGTTAAGGATTAGGGTTAAGGATAGGTTTCGGGTTAGGGTTACAGTTAGGGATTGGGTTAGGGTTAGGTTTTAGGGTCTTTTTGGTTTTCGGTTTTAGGGTTTAGGATTTTTTGTTTAGAATGTATGGTTTAGTATTTAACGTTTGGGTTTTTGTATTTTGGGCTTGGGGATAGGGTTAATGGTTTTGCTGCAGGGATAAGGTTAAGGTTAGGGTTAGGGTATAGATTTTTGTAAGTTTTAGGTTATTGTTTGGGATTTTAGATTTTAAATCTACGGGTTAGTGTTTATTGTTTCGGTTTCCTATTTTGTAATTAGTGTTCTTTTGGACATAGGGTTTAGGGTTTTTAGAGTAAGGATTAGGGTTAAGGTGTACGTTTTTTTTAGGTTTTATGGTTCAAGGTTTATCATTTGAGGTTTAAAATCTATGGTTTAGTATCTAATGTTAGGGTTTTGATATTTTGGGATTAGGCTTTCAATTTTTTGATTTGGGTTATTGATTGAGGTAAAGTTAGGGTTATTATTAGGGTTAGGTTTTTTTTTTTTTTGGGGGGGGGGTTGAGTTTAGGGTTTAGGATTTGAGGTTTAATATCAACGGTTTAATATTTAATGTTTGGGTTTTGGTATTTTTTGCTTGGAGGTTAGGGTTTATGGTAGGGTTATGGTTTAGGTTTTTTTTTTGTTTTAGGACTTAAGGATTTGAGTTGTAATTTATACGGTTTGGGCCAAGATTAGGGTTAGGTAAGGGTTAGGGATAGGGATAGGGATAGGGTTAGGGTTAGAGATAGGGTTATGGTTACGGTTTAGGGGTATTGTTAGGTTTTAGGTTTGGGGATTTAGGATTTTTGGTTATTAATATATGGTTTAGTGTTGAATTTTAGGGTTTTGGTATTTTTTTGCTTCTATTTTAGGGTTTAAGGTTTAGGGATACAATTTTGAAGCTAGGGTTTAGGGTTAGGGTTAAGGATAGGGTTAGTTTTAGGGTTCGATTAAGGATAGGGTTACGATTAGGGGTAAGGGTTTTCTTTATGTTTTATTTTTCGAGTTATGGATTTTTGGTTTAAAATATATGGCATAGTAATTTTGTCAGTATAAGAATGAGGCTCATACCTTGTGTAGTTATTGGATATGTTAGGGATATTGCTTTTGTAGTTCATATGTGATCTGTTGGTTGGGTTTGAAGGATTTGCTCCAGCCTGAATATAGTTGTTCTTAGGCTGTTCTTTTTGCCTTCCTTCCCTTCCTTGAACCTGTTCAGTAGCCTGCTTGTCTCCTTCAACCTTGTGTTGTACATCCTTCCAATTCTTCATTTCCTTGCCTGATTGCTCAATTTATTGAACTAACTGCTGTTGGTTTTGCAGCTGTCCATTGCCAAGTTCCTCACCTTTGTCATTCTTGTTTGTTGTGTCTTCTGAATTTCCTTCAACGACGGTAGGAGTTAGATGTATGAGCTATCTGCAATACCAAAGGAAAAACTTGAAGGTTGTATGTCATTTGATGAAGTTGTTGTATGTGGCCTATTAGTATTCATGTTAGTGTCCTGTGTGCCATCGACTTATACCCATCTTGAAAATTGCTTCCTTACCCCATTGTTGTTTCTTTGTTTGGTTGATAATCGATAAGGGTGACGCCTTGTTAAACATTACGATATGAAATAGAGTTGTCTTCTTTACTATCATGTTTTTCATTCAGAGTTTTGATTGTAAAATCATTGGAAGTTGTTGAAGTGTTATTGACATTGATTCCTCCTTTGAGATGGTCGGAGAATCTTGTATGATGGGTGACCTTAGGCTGAGAAACAGTGTTGTCCGACAAGCATCCATGGATATCGACGTTTTCAACTCTATTTTTGTCAAAGTTCTACTCGCCGGCCATTCAACCGTCCATTTCACCTGAATTTCCAGTGAGATGGGCGCCATCACTATTGGGAAAAAACCCAATGGTCGAATCCCTACGAGGTTGGCTTATAGACAATAGAATTTGGGTGCACGACTCATGCGACGCACTCACAGATTCTTCTACAGCCGCCTCTCAATTCTGACAGATTACGACGACAGAATTTGCTAATTTTTGGATATATTGTAGATCTTGATGCGGATTATTAATTGCCATCATCCTTCCTTCCCGATTCCACACAGAAATTCCTTAGGAAATATTTTCTCGTTCTGTTTTCTAACTACCTTTCCAATCTCGCAGTGTTCATTGAATCTTTGACCTGCGACTTTGAGGAGTTCTGAGGTTGATCTTTCAGCGTGTTACACTAGTGTTTCCATACTTCACAGGCTGCCTAATACCTAGAGTATTATTATCATTGTCTAAACAAACCCACACATGTCTTGGCCTAGTTTTAGTCATGTCAATTTGCATCTTAACCTTGGCCATTCCTGCTCTGGATCTTTTAATGGAGGCAGTGTCCAAATATAGCACCTTGCTTATAGATTCTAACAGGGAATAAGGAAGGGATTTTTGAGGAAATGCTAGGGTAATCCTTGTAGAAGAATCTAAATAGGTAAAATGGTAGTTTCTTCTTCCGGAGTAAAGAATGGTGTCCAAGATTCTATTCTCATAAGTTTGCCCTCAATAGTAATCCTTTGTTGAGTCCAAACAGTATTATACTCTAGCTCATTTTGAAGATCAATAAACACATGCCTAGCATTGTAGTGAGCTATATTAACCCCCCTCCCCACTTAGTTGGGTTTGTTGAATAAAGCTCTTCCTAATGAGTTCAATTTTAGGCATGCTTGTATTAAATTTCCTAACCAAAGTATATTGACAATCATCAGTTAAAGTATGTACAAAGTCATGCATATCAAATATAACTACAGTGTCAGGACCCAAATCGGGGACGCGACTGGCACCCACATTTACCCTCCTATGTGAGCGAACCAACCAATCTAACCCTTATCATTGCAAGATATATCAACAGAAAATAATGCGGAAGACTTAAACTCATTAATAAAAACAATTGAAACTATTATTATTATCCCCAAAATCTGGAAGTCATCATCACAAGAACATCTATCTCAAATTGCTAAACTAAAACTATCTAAGAAACTAAAACAACTACTAGCTAGTCCATGCCGGAAGTTCAAGGCATCAAGACTTGACGAAGAAGACCCAGTCCAAGCTAGACGCATTAGCTCACCCTGAATTTCCGAAGGGTGAGTGAAGACTGGCTAGATCTACTGTTGAGTTGAAGTTGACAGAACGTTTGCTGCATTACACAAATAACAAAGAAAAAAACATAAAAGTAGGGGGGTCAGTACAACCACAAGTACTGAGTAGATATCATCGGCCAACTCAAAATAGGGAACAGTATATATCAATAACAATGTAAATCAACTACAATACTCAACATGTAGCAATAGCAATATTTAAATCATCAATGAATACAACCGAGTTCACACATGAGGACTCAAGCCTCAATACCACACTCATTTGGGAATTTAGTTCATTAGTTTGAGTATATTCATTATCTTTCAAGATTCATTATCTTTCTTCCTCTTGTGTCGGTACGTGACACTCCGCTCCTCTATTTCTATCCTGGTGCCGGAACGTGGCACTCCGATCCTCATATATCCTGGTACCGGAACGTGGCACCCGATCCAATACTATCCTGGTGTCGGAACGTGACACTCCGATCCTCATATTCTATCCTGGTGTCGGAACGTGACACTCCGATCCTCATATTCATTCTATCCTGGTACCGGAACGTGGCACCCGATCCCATATTCTATCCTGGTGTCGGAACGTGACACTCCGATCCTCATATTCATTCTATCCTGGTACCGGAACGTGGCACCCCGACCCTAATTCATAAAGCCTCCTTACACTAAGGCATCATCATTCTCATTATATAATTTATCAAGCCTTCTTTCATAAAGGCATCATTAATCTTATATATAATAATCAAGCGAATTAGGGTTATTTCAAGATTTGGGATTCAATAGCTTCATCATGCTTTGTTATTCATCACAATTCATAATCATAATCATGCAAGCATACAATTTAAGCACATAGCAGGGTTTACAATACTATCAACACATAACATTCACTATTAAGAGTTCACTACGAATATCGTAACATAACCATAAACCTACCTCTACCAAAGACTAGTGATCAAGCAAAATTCCCAAAGCTTTGTTTTCTCCTCAGCCTCTCGATCGATTCCTCTCTTTCTCTTGGTTCTTTCTGTTTGTTTTTATTCGAACCCTCTTTCCTTACCCTAATTATCATATAATTAAGACTAAAAGAGGACAATAGAACCCACTAATTAACTTAAGGTTACCTCTTTTAAACCCCAAGTAATTAGACTTATTAATATTAACCCTAAACTTTATAATTAAGGAAAGAATAGACCAAAACGACCCTTAAAAACGTGTGTAGAGGAATCCTATTCTGACTAGGATCTGCGTGACCTGTGACGGGCCGTCGTACCTGCGACGGTCCGTCACACAGGTCGTCGCAGCCTCCCCAATTCCAGGTGGGCTGTGACGGCCCGTCACACCTGTGACGGTCCTCCTGCACCTCCGTCCTGACGGTCAGAAACTCAATTTTCGGTACCCAATTTCAGAATTCCTAATTATATTGAAACGGTGCCTCACGACGGTTCGTCGTAGATGTGACGGCACGTCCTGCAGGTCCGTCACAATTTACAGAGAGTCAATTTTAATATCCAAATTGAAGAATTCTAAGTGTTATGGAACGAAACCTCCTCGACGGGCCGTCGTGACCACGACGGTCCGTCGTGACACCCGTCGTCCCAGCCAGTTTTCCCAGAATTTCAATCTGCTGCTCAAAACGACTAAACAGGTCGTTACAATAGATACCAATTTACCCATCGTTTGTCCCCAAACGATCAAAAGAAGAAAAACAGTGGCGAAAAGGAGTACCTGAATCTGTAAACAGATGTGGGTATTTTTCTTGCATATCTGCCTCCTTCTCCCAAGTAGCCTCTTCAACCGGTCGATTCTTCCATTGGACCTTGATGGATGCAATTTCTCTCGACCTCAACTTGCGAACCTCCCTATCTAGTATAGCAACCGGTTCCTCCTCATAAGTCAAATTCTCGTCAAGCAAAACTGAATCCCAACGGATAATGTAGTTTCCATCTCCATGGTATCTTTTCAACATGGACACATGAAACACCGGATGCACTCCGGACAGCCCTGGAGGCAAGGCTAATTCATAGGCCACCTCCGCTATTCGCTTTAGTACCTCAAATGGTCCAATATACCTTGGACTTAGCTTACCTCTTTTTCCAAACCGCATCACCCCTTTCATGGATGAAACTTTCAACAAGACTTGTTCACCTTCCATGAACTCCAAGTCTCTAACCTTTCGGTCTGCATACTCCTTTTGTCTACTTTGCGCCGCTAGAAGCTTTTCTTGAATGCCCTTCACCTTATAAACGAATCCCTCAAAGATCAGTACCCCAAGGTCTAACCTCAAATGCATCAAACCACCCAATGGGAGATCTACACCTCCTCCCATACAATGCTTCAAATGGGGCCATATCAATACTGGAGTGATAGCTATTATTGTATGAAAACTCTGCCAAAGGTAAGAAGCTATCCCAATGGCCACCAAACTCTATCACACATGCATGAAGCATATCCTCCAACACTTGAATCGTTCGCTCAGACTGACCATCGGTCTGAGGGTGGAATGCAGTACTAAGGTCCAATCTAGTACCTAATTCAGCATGCAATGTTCTCCAAAACTTAGAAGTAAACTGTGTACCTCTATCTGATATGATGGAGAGGGGAACTCCATGCAACCGAACGATCTCTGAGATGTAGATCTTGGCTAACCTCTCTGCATTGTAGGTCACCTTGACAGGAATGAAGTGAGCAGACTTAGTTAACCTATCAACAATCACCCAAATAGAGTCATACTTACCCAATGTCTTGGGAAGACCAACCACGAAGTCCATCGCGATTCTCTCCCACTTCCATTCAGGAATGGGCATTCTCTGAAGTGTTCCTCCGGGCCTCTGGTGTTCATACTTTACTTGTTGATAATTTGGATATTTGGCAACAAATCAACAATATCTCGCTTCATTCTCTACCCACCCAGAAGTGTTGCTTTAGGTCGCGGTACATCTTGGTTGCACCAGGATGTATCGAATATCCGGAACTATGAGCCTCTGTCAGAATAGTGTGGATCAAATCATCCACACGGGGCTCACATACCCTTCCTTAATCCTCAAAAAACACCTTCCTCATCAATTATTGCTTCTTTAGCCTCTCCTTGCAACACTTTATCTCGAATTCGCCTTAGTTTCTCATCATCAAACTGTTTTCCCTTGATCTGGTCAAGGAAAGAAGATCTTGCCTCTACACAAGCTAACAATCCTCCATTCTCGCTTATTTCTATCCTCTTAAGGTCATTAGCCAAAATCTGCACTTCTCTAGCCAATGGGCGTCTAGAAGCTTGCAAATGAGCTAGACTTCCCATGCTTCCGGCCTTTCTACTCAAGGCATCTGCCACAACATTCGCCTTTCCCGGATGATACAAGATAGTGATGTCGTAGTCCTTCAGTAGTTCCATCCATCTCCTCTGTCTCAAATTCAAGTCTTTCTGAGTGAAGACATACTGTAGGCTACGATGGTCCGTATAGACCTCACACTTAACCCCATACAAATAGTGTCTCCATTGCTTTAGTGCAAATACTACCGCGGCCAACTCCAAATCATGGGTCGGATAGTTACGTTCATGCACCCTTAATTGCCTCGAAGCATAAGCAATCACATTCTTCTCTTGCATTAACACTGCACCCAAACCCGAATAGGATGCATCAAAATAAACAATGAAATTCTTACCCTCTACTGGCAATGTAAGGATAGGTGCGGTAGTCAACAAAGTCTTGAGTTTCTGAAAACTTTCCTCACACTCATCTGACCATACAAATGGAACATTCTGCTTAGTCAAGTTCGTTAATTGGGAAGCAATAGAAGAGAATCCCTTGACGAATCGGCGGTAGTAGCTAGCTAACCCAACAAAACTCCTTATTTCTGACACATTAGTAGGTCTTACCCAATTTTTCACCGTCTCAATCTTAGATGGATCCACCATCACTCCATCCTTAGAAACCACGTGCCCCAAGAAGGACACTGCATCTAGCCAAAACTCACACTTAGAGAACTTGGCATAAAGCTTTTTCTTTCTCAACAACTCTAACACCATTCTCAAATGCTCCTCATGTTCCTTCTTACTCTTGGAGTATATCAGTATATCATCAATAAACACGATCACAAAGAGATCCAAATACGGCTTAAATATCCCATTCATCAAGCTCATGAAAGCAGCGGGGGCATTTGTAAGACCAAAAGACATCACTACGAATTCATAATGCCCATACCTGGTTCGGAAAGCAGTCTTTGGCACATCCGCTGCCCGTATTTTCAATTGATGATAACCGGATCTCAAGTCGATCTTCGAGAAGACACAAGCACCTTGTAGTTGATCAAATAAGTCATCTATGCGAGGAAGAGGATACTTGTTCTTAATAGTTACCTTGTTCAACCTGCCGGTAATCTATGCACATTCGAAAACTCCCATCCTTCTTCTTTACAAACAAAACCGGAGCACCCCAAGGAGATGCACTTGGTCTAATGAAGCCTTTGCTCAACAACTCTTGAAGTTGTGCCTTTAACTCTCTTAACTCTCCGCGGAGCCATTCTATAAGGGGGTATAGAAATGGGGCGAGTACCCGGTTCCAAGTCAATGCAGAAGTCTATATCCCTATCTGGTGGCATACCAGGAAGATCTGCAGGGAACACATCCAAAAACTCACGGACTACCGAAACTGACTCAATCGAAGGTACTTGAGTAGTATCATCCTTGAGATGTGCCAAGAAAGCTAAACACCCTTTACTAACCATTTTCTTAGCACGAATAAAGGAGATAATACGCACCGGACTGGAAGTGTAGTCGCCCTCCCACACTAACGGATCTGCCCCAGGCTTGGCTAACGTCACAGTTTTAGCATTACAATCCAAAATCGCAAAATTCGGAGAAAGCCAAGTCATACCCAGAATTACATCAAAGTCACCCATTTCTAAAATAACCAAATCTACATAAGTGTTGCTCCCCACAAAATTCACCAAACAAGACCTATACACTTTTTCGACTATCACAGACTCACCCACCGGAGTAGAAACGCGAATAGGCATGTCAAGTAATTCACAATGTAAATTTAGACCATTAGCAAATGAAGAAGATACATATGAAAACGTGGAGCCAGGGTCAAATAATACAGATGCCATGCAATCACAAACCAAGAGATTACCTGTGATAACAGCATCAGATGCCTCCGCTTCAGATCTCCCAGAGAAAGCATAACAATGGGCCCTATCATTCGTCTGTCCGTTGCCCCTACCATGTTGTGTAGTAGTGGCTCCGTTTTGCCCATCACCTCTGCCGTTTTGGTGACCACCATTACCTCGACCACCACGTCATCCTGAAAAACGGCCTCTATCATGAGCACCCCTACCTCTAGCTAGTGGGGCTCTGTAACTCTTGTTTGGACAATACCTCTTAATGTGTCCAATCTCTCCGCATCCATAACATTCTCGGGGTTCACGCATCGGCCTCTCATAGAAGTGTTGACCGTTCTGAGGTGGACCCCCAACTACAGTCTGTAGTGAAGACTGGATTGGTCGAACTGAGTGACCTCCGGAGCTCTGTCCTCTAGAGTAAGAACCATTAAACTCACCTCCCCTTCGAAACCTTTTTGATGTCGATGTCGTGGTGAAGTCATCTGGTTTCACTCCTTCCACCTCTATCACAAAGTCTACCACCTCTTGGAAGGATGTTGCCGTTGCCGCTACCTGTAAGGCTGAAATCCGCAACTCTGACCTCAACCCCTTCACAAAACGGCGAATCCGTTCTTGTGGACTGAAACAAAGTTGGGTGGCATATCTGGACAGTGCGCGAAATTTAGCCTCATATGCGTTAACTGTCATCCTTCCTTGCTCGAGACTCAAGAACTCATCCCTTTTTCTATCTCTCAAAGTCCTTGGGATATACTTCTCCATAAACAAGTTGGAGAATGATTCCCAAGTCATAGGTGGTGCCTCTGTTGGTTGACACTCAACATGTGACCGCCACCACATTTTGGCGTTCCCTTGAAACTGATAGCTCACGAACTCAACGCCAAACCGTTCTACTATACCCATCTTGTGTAGTAGCTCATGACAATCAACTAGAAAATTGTAGGCATCCTCTGATTCTGCGCCCTTAAAGACTGGAGGTTTCAATTTCAAGAACTTACTGAAAAGTTCATGTTGATCATTTGTCATAATAGGCCCAGTAGTCAGACGTGGAAATGTGCCTATTCCCAATGATGCATCCATGCGGGAGCCATAGTAGCCGCATGTCGTACCTCTGAAACCGGAGGTGTTGGTGCAGAAACCACTGGGGGTGCCTGACCCTGATCGGATAACCCGCTAAGATAAGCAAGTACCTGATTGATCATCTCTGGGGTAGGTTGGGGTGGCATTTCCTCATTCTGCCCTTGTTCAGTTTCCCCTTCCTCACCCTCTCTAACTACCTCCTCAGTCGGTGGAGGAGTCACCGCCCTAGCATCAGATGGGCTAGGGGCTCGTCCTCTCCCTCTAGAGGACGTCCTTCCACGACCTCTCCCACGGCCTCTTGCCGTTGTTCTTCCTCGAGCCACACCCCCAGTGGCTGGCTCAGATGTTTCTTGTTATGCCGTTGTTGCTGCTGGTGCGGTCGTTGCTCTAGTTCTAACCATCTGCGAAATAGAATGAAGATGGTCAGATACCAATTTGTATCACCTAGATACCAATTGGACTCAAGTAGTAGCACGAAAGAAGAATGAAAGAACGGAATTTTCCTAAAGTATTGTAGCCTCTCAAAGAAAAGTAAAGGCGTCCCCCTACCGTTCCTTAAGACTCTACTAGACCTGTTCTTGTGTGATGAGACCAACAAACATAATGCTCTGATACCAAGTTTGTCACGACCCAAATCGGGGACGCGACTGGCACCCACATTTACCCTCCTATGTGAGCGAACCAACCAATCTAACCCTTATCATTGCAAGATATATCAACTGAAAATAATGCGGAAGACTTAAACTCATTAATAAAAACAATTCAAACTATTATTATTATCCCAAAATCTGGAAGTCATCATCACAAGAACATCTACCTCAAATTGCTAAACTAAAACTGTCTAAGAAACTAAAACAACTACTAGCTAGTCCATGCCGGAAGTTCAAGGCATCAAGACTTGACGAAGAAGACCCAGTCCAAGCTAGACGCATTAGCTCACCCTGAATTTCCGAAGGTAGTGAAGACTGGCTAGATCTACTGTTGAGTTGAAGTTGACAGAACGTTTGCTGCATTACACAATAACAAAGAAGAAAAACATAAAAGTAGGGGGGTCAGTACAACTACAAGTACTGAGTAGATATCATCGGCCAACTCAAAATAGGGAACAGTATATATCAATAACAATGTAAATCAACTACAATACTCAACATGTAGCAATAGCAATATTTATTTCATCAATGAATACAACCGAGTTCACACATGAGGACTCAAGCCTCAATACCACACTCATTTGGGAATTTAGTTCATTACTTTGAGTATATTCATTATCTTTCAAGATTCATTATCTTTCTTCCTCTTGTGTCGGTACGTGACACTCCGCTCCTCTATTTCTATCCTGGTGCCGGAACGTGGCACTCCGATCCTCATATACTATCCTGGTACCGGAACGTGGCACCCGATCCATATACTATCCTGGTGTCGGAACGTGACACTCCGATCCTCATATTCTATCCTGGTGTCGGAACGTGACACTCCGATCCTCATATTCATTCTATCCTGGTAACGGAACGTGGCACCCGATCCATATTCTATCCTGGTGTCGGAACGTGACACTCCGATCCTCATATTCATTCTATCCTGGTACCGGAACGTGGCACCCGATCCCCTAATTCATCAAGCCTTCCTTTACACTAAGGCATCATCATTCTCATTATATAATTTATCAAGCCTTCTTTCATACTAAGGCATCATCAATCTTATTATATAATATATCAAGCGAATTAGGGTTATTTCAAGATTTGGGATTCAATAGCTTCATCATGCTTTGATAATTCATCACAATTTCATAATCATAATCATGCACGCATACAATTTAAGCACATAGCAGGGTATACAATACTATCAACACATAACATTCACTATTAAGAGTTTACTACGAATATCGTAACATAACCATAACCTACCTCCACCGAAGACTAGTGATCAATCAAGAATTCCCAAAGCTTTGTTTTCTCCTCAGCCTCTCGATCAATTCCTCTCTTTCTCTTGGTTCTTTCTGTTTTGTTTTTATTCAAAACCTCTTTCCTTTACCCTAATTATCATATAATTAAGACTAAAAGAGGACAATAGAACCCACTAATTAACTGAAGGTTACCTCTTTTAACCCCCAAGTAATTAGACTTATTAATATTAACCCTAAATCTTTATAATTAAGGAAAGAATAGACCAAAACGACCCTTAAAACGTGTAGAGGAATCCTATTCTGACTAGGATCTGCGTGACCTGTGACGGGCCGTCGTACCTGCGACGGTCCGTCACACAGGTCGTCGCAGCCTCCCCAAATTCCAGGTGGGCTGTGACGGCCCGTCACACCTGTGACGGCCCGTCACACCTGTGACGGCCCGTCACACCGGTGACGGCCCGTCCTGTACCTCCGTCCTGACGGTCAGAAACTCAATTTTTGGTACCCAATTTCAGAATTCCTAAGTATATTGAAACGGTGCCTCACGACGGTTCGTCGTAGATGTGACGGCACGTCCTGCAGGTCCGTCACAATTTACAGAGAGTCGATTTTAATCTCCATATTGAAGAATTCTAAGTGTCATGGAACGAAACCTCCTCGACGGGCCGTCGTGACCACGACAGTCCGTCATGACACCCGTCGTCCCAGCCAGTTTTCCCAGAATTTCAATCTGCTGCTCAAAACGACCAAACAGGTCGTTACATACAGGCTGCCCTTGTTTAGTATTCTGCCTTGGGGGAGTTTTAATGAACAATAATGGGGTTTTGAGCTTCATGAATGTGCCTTAATCATGCAGCCAATGTCTGAACCACTGTGTAGGGGGGCAGGTTCAGGGATTTTATTTTGCTGGTTGTTTTGGAGAATTTAGTATCATGTGTTCACGTAATTGTTGGTTGGTAACAGACTAGGAATTATACGTGGTGGAGGATTTTGTTTATCAAAATTGCTAGAGATTTTAGAGAAGTGTCTATGATATTTGTTTTGTTCCTTAATCTCCCCCACATTCCTTTGATTAGTTTGCCCCTGATCATTATCCCCTTTTCTTTGATCTTGCTCTTTTTGATTCCTAATCCTATTGACTATATCCTTCTGAACAGAATTACCAAAACCATCAGCTAAATTTCCCATGGCATTTTCATGCACATGGACAATACTTTCATAATTATAATTTTCTTTTGTATAGAATTGAGTTGAGGATACTTAACTGAGTTTTTTTCCTTCTCCCATTGCATGTTGTATTTTTGTTGTTGTTCCTGTATGTTTGCTACGTCATTTCAGACAGTATAGTCAGCCTGCATACCTGAGTGTGGTTCCTTCCCATTTTGCTCATTCTAGTTTTGTTGTTTTGCCTGTATGTTGACGCTTTTAATTCGATTGGTGTATTCAACCTGCATACCTGCCTTCGATTGATTATCTTTGAGGGATGTGTTGTCAATTGGTTCTACTCCAAAACAGAAGTGTAAAGTACTCTCTACATCTTTTACATCTCTTGGTTTAACTACAACTGTAGTTTGTTGATTTTTTTATCATAAAACATCCTCCCCAGCTTTGCCTTTTCTTATCTCACCCCTGTGTTGCATATTCGATTTGTATTTACCATGGTTTCCCATAGGATTTTAATCATGATATAATTGATTTGGTATTTTGGTGGGATGAACATATTGAGTGTTAGAATCAATTTCATCCCCCCCCCCAAAGTATTAACATCTTCCGTTCGAGTAACCTTTGATTCACCGGCGACCTGGACATCCTTTGGATATGAGATTGTAATGAAAGGTATACCTTTCCCAGGGGAATACACCCCAGTAGGTAGGTTCCCTCAAACCAACCTGGAAATTGTTCGATTTTGAGAACAAGTTTCATTAAGCTCCTTTGCGACTTCCCCAGAAATCGCCAACTCGATTTTCTCAAATGGATGGGTCAAATTACATAATGTTGACATAGATTATAATAAACAATCCCAATATTCCTATCATCTTTATTTAACCTAATGCATTCAAGAAAATAATTTCGCGATTCCCTGCCATTTAACTCTTGGAACTCGAACTGTGTATCGCTTCAATCAATGGAAAATTCCCTGAATTTTCTTCATTAAATATTATTGCCTCCTCTAGGATCCCTTGTTAGTACTTGTCCGGCGATCTGCACTTGGGCTCCGGCAGCTAACGTGCCTTCTCCATCCGGTTGAACTAGCCGTTAGAGTGAGCTGCAGTCATTTTCCTAGATAGTGTGCGATAAAGGGAGAAATTTGAGAGAGAAAAAATGAAAATGGGGAAGATATGGTGCTTTGGGTTTAGGTTTAAGGGTTAAGGGTTTATGGTTTAGGGTTATGGTTAAGGATAGAGTTCGGGTCAAGGTTAGGGTTGGTGTTAGCAAAAGTGATATGGTAAGGGCTTAGTGTTTGCGATTTTGTAATTTGAGCTTGGGGTTTTGGGATAATGGTTTATGGTTAGGTTTAAGGTTAAGGATAAGGTTAATGCTTGGGTTGGGGTGTAGGTCTTTTTTAGGTTTTAGGGTTTGCGGTTTTGGATTTGAGGTTTAAAATCATTAATTTTGTTCTCAGTATCTGGCTTTTCATTATTTGGACTTTGGTTTTTTTGGACTTAGTGTTTAGTGTTAGGGTGTATTTTTTTTAATATGTTTTTTTTTAACTTAGGGTTTAGGGCTAGGGTGTAGTTTTTTTTAGGTATTATGATTCGGGGTTTATCATTTGAGCTTTCAAATCTAATGTTTAGTATTTAATGTTTGAATTTTAGTATTTTGGGCTTAGGTTTTCCGGTTTATGGTTTAGAGTTACGGTTAGGGTTAAGGTTAGGATTGGGGTTTTATGTTCTTTTATTTTTTTGGGTTTAGGGTTTAAAATTATAGGTTTAATTTCAATGGATTAGTGTTTATTGTATGGGTTATGATATTTTAGATTTAGGGTTTAGGGTTTATGGTAGGGTTAATGTTACGGCAACAGTTAGGATATAGGTTGTTTTTAGGTTTTAGGGTTAGATCTTAAGGATTTAAGTTCTAATATCTATTGTTTAGTGTTTAATGTTAAGGTTTTGGTGTTTTTTGCTTTGAGTTTAGGGTATAGGTCTTACGGTTAGGGTTAAGGATATGTTTCAGGTTAGGATTCGTGCTAGGAATAGGGTTAGGGTTAGGTTTTAGGTTTTGTTTTTAGGTTTTAGGGTTTATATTTTTTTGTTTAGAATCTACTGTTTAGTGTTTAACATTTTGGTTTTGGTATTTCGGGCTTGGATTTTAGGGTTAATGGTTTAGCATTAGGGTAATGGATATGGTTAGGGTTATGTTTTTTTATCAGGGTTAGGGTTAAGGTTTAGTTTTCTTAAGTTTAAGGATTTAAGGTTTAGGATTTGAGATTTAAAATCTATGGTTTAGTCTTTAATTATTGGGTTTTCATATTTAGGACGTAGTTTTTTTTTTATTTAGGGTTTAGGGTTTAAGGTTTATGGTTACGAATAGGTTTAGTGTTTAGGTTCTTTTGAGGTGTTATGGTTCAGAGTTTATCATTTGAGGATTAAAATCTATGTTTTAGTATCTAATGTTTGTGTTTTTATATTTTGGGCTTCGGGTTTTGGGTTTCAAGTTTAGGGTTAGGGTTAGAGTTCAGGTTAGGGTAAGGGTTAAGGCTAGGGTTTTGGGTTCTCTTTGGTTTTTGGGTTTAGGATTTAGGATTTGAGGTTTAATATCATTTTTTTAGTGTTTAATGTGTGGATTTTGGTATTTCGGACTTAGGGTTTAGTATTTATGGTAGGGTTAGGGTTAGGGTTATAGTTAGAGTTTAGGTTGTTTTTTTTTGGTTTTATGGTCCGGGGTTAAGAATTTGAGTTGTAATATAGATGGTTTAATGTTCAATGTTTGGGTTTTGGTTTTAGGGTTTGGGGTAAGGAAGGGTTAGGGTTAGGGTAAGGGTTCATGTTAGGGATAGGGATAGAGGGTTTTGGTTTAGTGTTTTTTCTAGGTTTTAGATTTCGGGGTTTAGGATGTTCAATTAAAATCTATGGTTTAGTAATAATGTTTGCGATTTTGTATTTTGTGCTTGGATTTTTTGGATAATGGTGTATGGTAATGATTAAGGTAAAGGATAAGGCTAGTGTTTGGTTTAGGATTTAGGTTCTTTATGGTTTTAGGGTTTGTGAATTTGGATTGAGGCTTAAAATCATTGGTTTAGTTTTTAATGTCTGGTTTTTCATTATTTTGACTTTGGTTTTTTTTGGACTTAGGGTTTTCAATTTAGGTTTTAGGTTGTTGGTGTAGGTTTTTTTAGGTTCCATGATTCATGGTTTAGCATTTGAGGTTTAAGATCTATTGTTTAGTATTTAATGTTTGAGTTTTGGTATTTTAGGCTTAGGTTTTTAGGTTTATGGTTTAGAGTTATGGTTAGGGTTAGGGTTAGGGTTTTGGGTTTGTAATACCTTGAAAATCCAGTACTTATGGTAAAGCCTAACATAGGTGGCATAGAATCCAAACATTGTTTCTAAGTCCAATTTTAATGAGTATAGGTCATTTAGAAGGTTTAAGAACCAAAATATCCAAAAACATCTGAGAAGTTTGTTCAAAAAGATGTTAGTGTACCTTAGCCTTTTTACTAAATTTTAGGAGTCGCAAATGTACAAAAATGGGTGGAAACATAGCTAAAGGGTGTTTGAGTTGGTTCATGATTGGAACGTCTGG